>JAPKID020000929.1:1580-16063 GCA_026931265.2 Tropidonophis doriae | reverse complement strand
ATCTTTTTTTGTATGAAGAACTGATATTTGTATTATGTTTGATGGAATAATAAAACTCTTTTTACAAAAAAAAAAGATTTATATATGGTCAACTAGGTCTTAATTCTTTAGATGTATTTCTGATGTATAAGCTGTATAACTGGTTACAGGAAATTTCTGAAATGCTATACAAAATACAAAAAAATATCAAGTCATATTATTCTGCAAGATGTAAGTTGGTTCTCAAGAAATGTTACCTTTGAATTATTTTATTAGATCATTGAGTAAAATTATTTTACCCAATGATGCACCGTCCAACTTTAAATATTGTGCTACTGTATAACAGTCATGCTTTCAAGTCTATTTTTCATAGAATCTTATGGAAATATAAAATGCCTGGCTAGTGTAAGCAATGTTATTATGCATAACAGAACTTTGCTGCAGTACCAATTTTTATACTTGCATGGGAAGAGAAATGATACCTTTAATAATAATTTAATAATACTGGAGAAATTAAATTTCAGTCTACATTTGATTATTACTAGTGATAATCAAAGTATGAAAACAAGAAAAATATATATGTTTTTATCTCTTGTTGCACTTCTTGGTCCCAGCACATTAATATGAGATCAAGTAATTCTCTATCTGCTGATCTGGCCACCATGTTAATTAGACAGCCTTGCGTCATTTGTTCTACTTTCCAGATGTGGTTGCACAGCAAGAAAGTAAGCCAATAAACCAAGGCTCATGCAAAATAGATTTCAATTCCACACATGGTGTTAAAACATTATTATTTGCTTTTTGGTAATGTATACAACTGCATGTATACCTTGTGCTGGTAGTGCTTCACTATGTATTATTTACAGTAGTAGCTTCATATACGAATGCAATATTAAGGAGTGTCAAAGCAATACATTTGTTGTAAGGTATGAAAATGGCAGAAACCAGTCATGTCTGCCTTCAGGTATGCAGTATTTTGAAACATCCTTACATTTGACAAAACTGGGTTATGTGTTTTATGAGGTATCAATTTAATTCAACAGCAGCCTGCCAAATCTAACTTTGGAGATGGTAACTCAAAGTTGCACTTATTAACAATAACAATATATTGTTTTGTGAGGGGAAGGGTGGTGGTAGGAACATACTTTATGGAAGCAACTGGATTTCCTTGCCGTGCTCTTCTTTGCTCAGGTGTCATGTAATCCCACTTGAACACCAGATTCCAATCAAAGCCTAAGAGATTGCAGGGAGAAGGAGAAAAAGGACAAAGTCACAATGTACATGCCTGGGTATTAATAAATGCCCCCTTTATCTTTTGGCTAGATATATGGTCGCTGAGTTATGGACTGAAGATATGAAGCTGTTCAGATATGGTTTAATTCTAGGCTCAATTTACCTGAATGTCTTTTACTGTTATATAACACTTTCAGAAATAGATGTTATAGAAGTTAAAATGAGATTAGGAAAATCCCAAGAGAAATTTGAGTGCTTTTAAAGTAGAAAAGTGATCTTAATTAATTTAAACATTAAAGTAAATAATGAACACCTTATTTAAAAAAGATGTTTTTTATTTTCTAATTTCCATCCCCTTTTATGAGATCATCACAAAAAAATATTCTGCACAATTTCAACTTAATTTGGATTGCAATAAACCCTGTCAGATTCCCTGGTTTTGAAAGGTCAATAGGCAATCTGCATATTTATCCTGTTTGATTTGGCTATACTTTAAAACTGTTTTGACTTATTCTGTGCTTGGGAGGAAATCACAAAAGAAATCTGTGGATAAGCAGTAGGTATCAACTGATCTGATCAGTAGATGGCACTGAAGTCAGAAGCTTGAATCTGTGTTTCTTGTCTTCCCTGCCAATTCTTCTACCTCCAGCTACTATTTCCAAAATTATTATTTTAGCTTCTCCGCTCCCACAGCAGATACCATCTGACTACATTTGAAGGAATGGCAATCCACTGACACCTCCTCAAGCTCCATGGGAACCATCTGTTTGCTTAAACCCCTCTTCTCCAAGAACTGTCTTTGGCAGAAACCACTTTCTAACTATCATACAACATCAGAATACAACAATGAGGTGTGGGGGGGGGGAGGAATGCCTGGGTTGGACAACCTCCTGCTAGCTATTCTCCTGCTCGTATTGATACTACTGTACTACTCAATACTACAGTACTCAGTACTGTCTCTTACTACAATAGCTTTCCTCTCTGATAACTTATCAGAATGTAGGCTGTTGAGTGCTCCCTTTAAAGGTAGATTAAAACTATCTTCCATGTTAATCATGCTATGGATCTTGCAGCATGTAATTTCTCAAAGATGTCACAAGTGCAACGTTTGCATACATTTTTTTCAAAAGCTGTTTAGTTGCAGTCTTAGCATTTTAGGCACGTAAGACTTTTGGGCAACCAGCAGTACTTTTCCATGCTAATAGAATAACATACTTTTTAAAAAAGATCCAATTTCCACCATTGGTTATTATAGCCGTGTCATTTGAAAAACATGCTTCCTTTTAATACTACACTGTGGTGGGTAATAGAGCAACATGGTGAGCTTACCAAGTCATCATTTACAGCAGAAATATTACATTTCACTGTATAAAATGCCATTAATATAAAAATAAAGTTAAAACCTCAACCTGTATATACACTGCAGTAAACGTTAGGGGGCTCTTTTGGAACACAAATCAATAACAGAGCACAGGAAAACCTGTAGTGTATGTGGTATTAAAGTACTACTGACACTAATACATAACATGAACATATCAACTCACTTTGATCAGAGGGTCATAGCAGACTGGGCACTGAGATAACCTGTATGGTTACAGGACCACACAGATGTCACTTTTTTATTTATTTTTTCATACTGAAATCAAATCATTGCCAGCTATATTCCAATGTCTCCTTTTTCAACCCTTTTCACAACTACATGTGATCCCAAATTTCACAATTACAGTGTGTAATTATGCTGAGAATGGCAATATACTGTACGAGCAGCATTTTTACACTTGAGGGATTCTACCTATTACAGCATGCCAAAATAGACTGCCATGATCATCAAATATCCAGAGCAAAATACCCTCACAGTTGATGCCATACAGTATGTAACAGAGTACCCAGGAGAGGTGATTGATGATGTCAAGGATGTGTTCTTAATCTTAGCTACAACAGACTTCCATAGCAATGCCTGACTATTATTAGAGCTCCAGTTTTCCCTCTTTGCTTTTCACCTTTGAATTCAAGAAAATTTACGTCCATGCTTTCCTAATTCATTTTACAAAACAAACGAAGGACAAATCCTTCACACAAAGGAAAAATATGAAAACCTGAAATCAGAAATCAGTGCTGAGTGTTCTGCCTTATCTTTTTTAAAAATCCTCAATACTATAACATTGGCTGTTTCAATATTGCTAAAATATTATATTTCAATTGGATTCTCTTGCAGACAGTTGAAGATAAATTATAACCGTTTAGCCCTTCACATTATTTTAGCAAAGCATGTTTATAAAAATACATTTTGCAGACATAAACACAGTTCTTTTCTCACATTAAATGGGATGCAGAATCGTGGCCTTATTTAAATTGTCAAGGAACCAGGTATATATCTACACAGCACCAGTACAGATGTCAATAGAAAAGAGAGATAAATACCGAAGAATGCATCAAAATATATTTTTAAAAATTCCAATTTCTATATTTGCATTAAATGTTGAGACACAAGTAAAGGTGGAATTTGCATCATGACATATATCATCATTGTGATGTAAACTTGGCTTTCTGTAGATGCCTCTGATTATATTATCCTGCAGCAGTTGATGAAAGTGTCAGGAGATGGAGGGTACAAAATATTCTGAATTTGAAACAGTGCTTTTGATTTCAAAACTGGATGTTCCAACAATTCCAGGAGTGATTTGAACTCAGAGCAGCTCCGAATCAAATTCAAAACAGCCAGTTTAGGGTTCAAATAGGAATATTTGAAGATCAAAAACACTCAAGCAACCCACTTCAGATTTAAAGCAATCATTCCAAAATGTTCTAGTTCAATATATTTTGAGTACCCATGATCAAGAGGCTTGAAATTAATAAACAATGTGCTGGAATTCTCAAACTATTTTCTTCTTTTCATCTAAAGTGAAGCAATTAACAGTCTGCTAGATAAGCTTGACTCTTGGTGACTTCAAAGGCACAATGACGTACCTTTCTCAGCAGCGAGGCGGATGTGATTTGATATTAACTATCTTCTCTGATGTTCTTTGAACTTCTCAGTTTAGCTCAGTGTTTCTCAACTTTGACCACTTGAAATTGTTTAGACTTCAATTCCCAGAATCCTCCAGCCACCCATCCAGGTTGGGGAATTCAGGAAATTGAAGACCACACATCTTCAAGTGTTTAAAGCTGGGAATCACTGGTTTAGCCGATAACCTTACAACAGCCCTGGTAGTTTTCCCCCATTCCAAATGCTAATCAGATCTGATCCTGATTAGCTTTTCTTGAGATCATCTTAGTGCTGCTGCCTGAACTGAATGAATTCTAATCCAAGAATAAATAACTGATAGTCATTTGCTGAGTTTATCCTAGAATTCAATTTCATTCTAATCTGGATACAGTTTCTCCTTTATGCACCAAATTTGCAGGTCCTGAATGTAAATTCAATCCCAGATTCTGAATTCATACATCACTTAGGAGAGATTTTTTTTTATCATATTCACCACCTTTCCTGGAATATATAGAAATGTTTTAGAAAGCAAGAAAAGGAAAACAGGTACCATATTTTTCAGAGTATACGTCACACTTTTCTCCTCCTAAAAGAGGCTGAAAATTTGTGTGCATCTTATACTCCGAATGTAGCCCCACCATCTGCCGGCCCCTACCCTACCCTTCGGCTTCTGCACAGCCTTTTCCTGGCTGCAGATTGCCACCAACAATGGCTTGTGTTTTGGGGCTCCGCATATTGCATTTTCAGCCTCCAAATGTTCAAGGAGCGGTGCCCAAAATGGCTACCCAGAACAGCTGCTGCCTTCTCTTACCCCTTCTCCGCTTTGCCTGCTTTAGTCACTGGAGCTCCCTCAAAGGATCCTCTGTACTTTTGAAGCTGTTTTTCAGCCCAAACATGAGCTAAGTGATCTTCCGTGCTTTCCTGCTTTTCTAATTGCTGCTCCCTCTGGCAATTAGCTATGCTTTAGAAGTACAGCACCCATCATCCCCAACCTCAAAACCAGCAAGCGAACTAATGTGCTGGCCTAGCTAGATGAATACCTGGTAGGAAGAACCCCCACCCACCTCCCACACTATTTTCCTCCCCCAAAACTAATGTGTGTCTTATATTCCGGTGAATCTTATACTCCCAAAAATACATTATTTTATTTCAATTTCCCAAGTCTTCTTGACAAAGCTAAGACACAAACCTCACAGGTTCAAAACATGGCAGTTCCCACCTCTGAGCCCATGGAACTATAAAAAACACAGAAAGCTGTTCTGTAGGGTGTCAGGATATTTGTATGTATTTTCTATAGCATCTCTTTTAAAACCTTAGGCAAAAATGTTTTCCATCCCTTAGATCTGTGCCTTTTAGCAGGAAAGAATTTACTCTCCTGCAAGATTTCTGTTGCACACTGACAAAAAACATGAACATTGTTCTAAAGGCTAGCAGCATGCTCTGACATTTTACTCCATTTATTTACACAAAGATAAAAAAGTGCATTTTTCTCAAGCTAGTATCTGGATTATTGTGACACATCAAGAGACCTAGGAAAGACTTCATATTCCAATAAAATACATACCGCCTTTTAAATCAGCTGAGGCCCCCACATACTGGAAATTGTCCATATTAATGACATCAATGATAGGAGATACAACTCGGGTCTTGTCCTGAAATAAGTTTCAGTGCAGAGGTTAATGAACAATAGGTTCTTTGTGTTATTTCGAATGTTATAAAAAACATGCAAAAACATGATCGTCTTTAGAAGAGCAGCTTTTAAATCCCATGTTATCCACATATATAGTGGCTAGCATTGAACCACCTCCTCCTTAGAAAAAAAAGTCCATCATCCTGCTCTAAGAACCTGCTGTTTGCTGCCAAGTAAGTACAGTATTTTGCTAATTCAATTCAATTCTCAAGGAAATAAAACGTTCTAAATCATACAGGGAGAGGTTTGAAAAGGCCTTGCGTAGCGTAAGGCCTGGTTATTTGCCTCACTCCCATGGTATCTGCCCCACAGCATTTGCCTGACTGGTTTGATCTGGTTTCTTCAGCTTTGAAGAGGAAGTATTTGCTGCCTGTTGCTGTCTTCTCAAGATTGGCTTTGCATGCATTCGTTCTTCAGGCTTGGTCTTATGCAGCCAGAATTTGTCATTCTGTCATTTCTTCAACTTCCTTGCTCTTAGCCCTTGTCAGTTCTTTAATTTACTATATTCTTTAAACATGAAACTCAGCCAACTGAACATTTAAAAATGCATTACAATACCATTGACTGGTATTGTTGTTGTTGTTGTTATGTGGCTAATCTTTGCGGCTGGTTGGTAGCTCAACAGCTCGAATCCTAACCAAGGACCTAAGAACATATAAGATGTTCCAAGTAGGGTGGTTTTTTGGTAGATTCAGAATTTTCAAGTCAGGTACATTTAGAATTTCCAAATAGCGAGATAGCCCTTTAGGTATTGCTCCAAGGGCTCCAATTACAATCGGGACAACACACGATTTCTTTTTCCACAGTCGCTCAACTTCAATTTGCAAGTCCCAGTACTGGGCATTGGTTCAACCTGGTTCTAGTATTATAATTACCTATTGAATTCATATCATATATAATTTTATAAAACTGATTTCATTCATTTTGCTTATTTATTTTTCGCAATCTATAACTTTTAAACTTAAAAGATTAAAAAAATATTCGCTGGTATGGATTTTTATAGTCTCTTGGTGTTTCTAGTTAATCTCTTCCAAATGTACAACATTTCCACAACATAGTATGGGGCTCTATATTATAGGTGAGGTGGTACTTTAGATTTTTATAAAAACAGTAAAGTGATGTATAATGATTTTCAGCAGAGGATTTGCCTTTTCTTGCAGCTGCTGCACACTGGGTCAATACAATCACAGTAATACAGTAGTGGGTTCCTACCAGTTCGGACCAGTTTGGCTGAACTGGTAGTGGTTTGGCGGCCTCAGTTCCTGGAACCGGCATGACCTGGGCCTCCCACTCCATCGAACAGGTTCTCCAGGCAGCACTGTAGATGCCGCCATCATGTTTTTCAGTTCTGCACATGCGCAGAACAATGTTATTGCACTGTCCATACAGACACAGTGCGCCTCAAGCTCAAGCGCGGTGTGGCCATGAGCAAACCGGCAGTAGTGACTGATGGAATCCACCCCTGCAGTAATATTATGGATCGACTGATTTTATTTGGGCCTCGCCTAACTGTTTTGATAGTACTCAAGGCAGCTAACAAAAATTTTAAAAGTAACAACAATATATGAAGCTAAAACACAAATTAAAATTAACAGTAAAATTAAGTCCTAATGTTATTTAATTAAACATCTAGATCGGTGATGGTGAACCTTTTTGGCACCGAGTGCTGAAGAGGGAGCATGCATGCACATGGCACCAAGTACTGAAAAGGGAGCACTTTGGGCATCCACGAATGCTTTGTGTGCATGCACACATGTGCACACTTGTCTGGGTCGCAACCAGGAAGAAAAGTTACCCAGGAGGCATGTGTGCACAGGGAAATGTACTGCCAGTTTCCAGAGTGTGCATGCACACTGGCCAGCAAGTCTTCCGGTTACTGCCACGCATCTGCACGTAACAATCAGCTGGCTGCTCCCACCAGAAAACAGACGACCAGCTCTTTTGGTTTCCCGCACTGCCACATGGATAAAGGCACAAAGGATCATCATATGCGCCTGTGCACCAGAAATCTGGAAGAGGAACAGTTAATGCCCCAGGTGTCAGGCAACATGGTTCTGCATGCCACTTCGGTTCGCCATCATAGATCTAGAGTAAGAGATACATTTGATGTTTGCAGCTTTTTTAAAATAGCATTTGAATAGAGGCCACATGCAACTTCCGAGAGAATACATTTCGTACTGTGAGAACAACACAGGAGGTTGTCATACATGCAAGAAACACAGATCTTTAACAGCTGATCCATTTTCAAAAGAAATCTCTTAATAGCTGAATGGGTTCATAACAGGAGAAAAGGTTCCTTAATTAGCTAGGTTCGTTAGCCCAACATCTTCTGATAACTCATGACTCAGCCCCCATTTTTATTTATATTTATCTGTGAATTTTATTCTGCAGCTACAGACTTTTCTTTGAACAAGGTGTTATAGGAAACCAATTCATTTTAGCTACAGAGAAGCTTACCATTATAGTCCCAGCCAATGTCAGCAGGAACCTCAGTAGAAAATAACCTGAACGCTGACTTCATGAAGAGCAATTCATCTCTTCAGACTTTTCTTTTTCAGTGATTTCTAAGCATGCCCACTTATCCCATTATCTATGTCAGAAGGAAAACAGTATTACAGTATCGCTAGTTGTGATTTGTATCTGTGATGATATTTTTTTCTCGGTGCTTAACCAAATCCTTTCTTAACTGCTTCTCATTCTACTTTGGAAGAGTAAATCATTTGATGCTTCAATTTTATGCTAGTTTCCTATGGGAAGGTTTTTCGTTCGGTCCTAGATGATGATCAGATATGAAAACCAGAACCAAAATCTAAGACAGAGAGAATATCACTTCTAACGAAGACCTCTGCACTAAGAAGTTTTTATGCATTTAAAATAAAATATAAAATAATCATTCTAAACATTAAAGCTATGCCTTGGGCCCATTACAGTCAGGATTGCATGGTATAATTAGAAGACTTATTCAAATGAAATTCTGATTAATTAGTAAACGTCAATTGTAATCAGTGATTAAAAAAAATAACTTAGGAGTTTAAGAGTAGAGGGTTTTTTGTAAAGGAAAGACCATCTTGGTTCATGTTTGTAGGACATGCTTGATATTATATCTTAAGAAGTAAGGTAAAGGAGTCCCTGCGGGTTTTACTCGACTAGTCATAGTGGACTCCAGAGGGTAGTGTTTGTCTGCATTTTTCAAACTAGGGTAGACTGCTAATATGTCAGCAAAAAGCCCCATCTGATCCAGCATTCTAGTCATCAGGTGATTGCTAGTTACATATAAGAAAGCTGCAAGTGAAAGACTCATAGTGGCTTTACAAATGCAATCCTATAGAGCCAAGGTAGCACAGTGGTTAGAGTGCAATAATGCAGGCTACTTTAGCTGACTGCTAGCTGCTGTTGGACAGTTCATATCTCACCGGCTCAAGGTTGACTCAGCCTTCCATCCTTCCGAGGTGGATAAAACGAAGACCCAGATTGTTAGGGACAATATGCTGACTCTGTAAACTGCTTAGAGAGGGCTGTAAAAGCACTATGAAGCAGTATATAAGTCCAAGTGCTATTGCTATTGCTTCTACTAGATTCCTTATCAACTGATATCACTGTACTAGAGGTCACATACCCTTGCTGTGACTATTGAGACAATCATATATATTTTTTCTGATTTTTTTTCAAAGCTATCCAAGTATGTGGATATTACTGGTTCCTGGAGTAGGAGACTAACTGTAGTACACTGGGTGAAAATTATTTAAAACACTAATGCTTTACTCTCCTTTGTCTAATCCTTCAATTCTTAAGTATATTCAGAATAGCCTACTCCAGAACCTAGTAACAACAACTACCATATTTTTCAGGGTATAAGGCACACCGGAGTATAAAATGCACCAAGATTTTAAAGAGGCAAATAAAAAAAAGTTTTTGCACTCTGCAAACCTCCCCAAAACAGCCCATTTTTTGCAAAAATGAGCCTGCTTCCCCCCCCCCAAAGGCATGAATAGCTTTTAGAAGGCTTATAGTGAACTCCTGAGGGCTGGAGGGGAGGAGAATTGAGCAAACAATGGCCCATTTTTTACTCATTTCTGCCTTCCCCAGCCTTCTACAGGTTCTGCATGGCCATTTTGGTGAAGGGGGCAGGGTTTCAGGAGGCAAAAAATGCTGTATTCAGTGTACAAGGTGTACCCTCTTTTTTGAGGGAAAAAGATGTGTCTTCTACTTCAAAAAATACGGTGGCATTCCCAGCCATCAGGCAAGAGCAAAAAAATTCTAAAATAACCTCCTAAAACTCTAAATAAATAAAAAAGCTTTGAGGGAAAACAAAGTCTTCCTTTGTGGCAGGGAAATTGTCAGGAAATAAATTAAGTTATGGTTTGCAACTAAACCTTTATGTAGAAGAAGCTAATGTTTGGGCATTTGCATGCCCAGCCAGCATACTTCATTATTCATGAGCAGCTGCTTATGAGGGTTTCTTTGCAAGCAATTATGGTCTGGGTGTCAGTATAGGGCATCAGTGAGGGGACATTGGGGACAAAAGTATAAAATAATCCTAATCCAGGTAAAGCCTTCAACCAAGGCTAATGCATCATAAAGCTTCTGTCAACAGTACTGCATTCCATTATGATATTGTCTTTCAAAGTTCTGTCACGCCTGGAGTGCCTGAGGCTAAAATATTTTGAGGCATATTATGAAATCCAAATTTCCTATAAAATAGGTCTTTATGTCCATATTGAAAAGCACATCTCCCTCCAAATGTACATCTTATTTTGATATGCTAAAAAGGCTGGAAACTGTTTTGTGATATCCATGACCATGTTAAAAATAGTTTTATCATTGTAAACTGTACCGTACATTCAAAAACAGGCTGTCATGGGTTGAAAACAAAGGGACACCATCTCCAAGTGCCCTTTTCACTCAGTCCTGCATACATTTGTGATATGGCTCCATTCATTTTGGGATTGCTGTCCATAAAATATGTAATTAAGGACCCTGGACAGCAGAAGAATGGCCATTTTTGGAAGAAGACATGAACGGCTTTGTTGCATTTTAAATTTACTTTCTATCCCTCAAGAAAATATCCTCTAATAAACACTATATAATTGACTATTGCATTATTTAAAAGAAAAGAAACATAAAATATGCCTATTCATTATATAGGATTTTATCTCCTATATATATTATCCTCTAAACATTATCTGAGGGGCGTGTTGGCTCAGTGGCTAAGACACTGAGCTTGTCGATCAGAAAGGTTGGCAGTTCAGTGGTTTGAATCCCTAGTGCCACATAACGGAGTGAGCTCCCATTACTTGTCCCAACTTCTGCCAACCTAGCAGTTTGAAAGCATGTAAAAATGCAAGTAGAAAAATGGGAACACCTTTTGTGGGAAGGTAACAGTGTTCTGTGTGCCTTTGGCATTTAGTCATGTCAGCCACATGACCATGGAGACGTCTTCAGATACCGCTGGCTCTTCAGGTTTGAAACGAAGATGAGCACTGTCTCCTGGATTCTGGAATGACTAGCACATATGTGTGAGGAGAATCTTTACCTTTAAACATGATCTCCTAAAATTAGAAAGAAAACTGGGGATCATTTTCCCCCCCAATATTTTAAAGACATATTATCTTTTAACTTTTTTTTTAAAGGCTCTATTTCCTTCTTGTTTTGCCAGGAAAAGGATGTAACCCTTCTTTTTTAATTTTCTTTTCTCAAGCCCTGATTTTTATGAATCAGAAGTTGGTTCAGAATGCTTCTGAAAATATTTCATCTTCAGGGGGGAAAAAGGGGGGATGGGAATGAAATAAATAATTGAATAAATAGTAATAAAGGACATGCCTTAACTTCTGTTCATCAGTATTACATAAATCAAAGATTAAGTGAAGTTTTCTCTGCAGGCTTCCTCTTATTTTCTTTACTGAAGGAGCCCTTACCCCTTTGTTGGATTTCATGAGTCATTTTCTTCCCATTGCATCTCCTCAGGCATTCTCAGAGGGTACCTTAAGTCCTCTCGTTGTACAGTTATGAAGGGTGCAATTTGACAATCACGGACTGAATTAAATTAATAGGAAGCACTATGTTCTTTTAAAATGCCTACAGAAGTTTTTATTTATTTATTTTCTATTATTGCTAAATGAGGAAGAGAGAGAACAGGAGAGGGGGAGGGGAGGAGAATGGAAATGAACATGAGTGGGCTTCCTGGTTGTTTGATTTATTCAGGTTGATGATTATTGTAATTTTGTTCATATTGCTGAAGGCAAAGAAAAGTGGTGTTTGACTTTATTCTATGACTTCAGAATGAAGGGAAGGATTCCCTAGATGTGAATTGTTAAAAGTGTATATCTGTGGGATGTTAACAGCTGTGGATGCCTTTAAATGCAAATTTTAATCCTGATATAATACATTGTATCTAAACTAGAATCAGTTCTGGTATTTCGATTTCAACCCATATAAAAGTCAGAACCAATAGCACTTAGACTTATATACTACTGTATGGTGCTTTACAGCCTTTTCTAAGCATTTTACAGAGTTAGCATATTGCCCCCCAACAATCTGCATCTTCATTTTACCTACCTTGGAAGGCTGAGTCAACCTTGAGCCTGGTGAGACTCGAACTGCTAAATTGCAGTCAGCAGAAGTAATCTGCAGTACTGTATTCTAATTACTGTGTCACCTCAGCTCAGGATGTACTTTTAAGAACAACACTGTCAAGGATTATGTTTCTGTTCACATCATGTTTGCTAAAATAGAGAAGACCTAATGCTGTACATGGCTTTTAGGCTAGTAATATATCTAGGCCTCTTACTTTGTGGGGCAGCAATTATCTAGGGAAAAGAGTTTTCCCCCCCATATCTCATTCATGTTTTCTGTAGCTCTTCCTTTACAAGAATGGAATTTTTACACACTGTCTGTTTCTAGAAGAGTTAGTGAGTTGATCTGGTTGAAGGAAGCAAACTCAAATCACAATTCACACAGACATAATAATACTCTTACTTCTGTTGGATAATTCTCTTCTAGGGTGGGATCAGTTTGATAAGTGGTTGATCATATCTGATGCGGAACTGCTGTTTCTAACAAAGTCTGGAGAAGTAAAAGTAAGAAAGAAATCACATTTGAAATCCCTAGATAACTTTGATTATGAATAGGAGAGCCAGGTTTTTCCATCACTTTTTATGTACCAGTACTTCATTTCTTATAAAGAAATTGGGATTTTAGTGCCACCTTAATCACAAAGCCAGGTGAGTGACCTTGGGCCAGTCACTTTCTCTCAGCCCTAGGAAGGAGGCAATGGAAAACCACATCTGAAAAATCCTGCCAAGAAAACTGCAGTAATTTCTTCAGGCAGTCGCACAATATTAGACACAATTGAATGGAGGGGAATGGTTTTAATGAAATGCTTTTCTCTAAAACTGGATGCATGTATTTTCAAGCTCGCCATATAGTAAAAATGTGTGGAAAGGAAATGGTATAGAATTGATTGATTGATTGATTGATTGATTGATTGATTTACATTAGCTTTCTTTTTTGGAACAAAATTGTTTCCAAACAAAATGCTTTTATTTTTAGTTATGGGATATAGCAGAGCACAGAACTATGTGCTTGCTTGGAAAATGCTGGATTTGAAGTTTTACTTTTTCTGTCATTGTTTGGCAGTTTTCAGTTTCCCAATCCTGTTCCATTTCATTTTTGTAGCTTGAATGCTTGTTGAATAAAACATACTTTATTTAAAATGGTAATTCATTATCTGTAATAAAAAGAACTTTCTTGTCCAAAGATAAATGGATGCAGATATACATGTAGATATAGATAGCCTGGTCACACAAATTTGGAAAAAGTAAGGAAGAAATGGATTATTCCTATTCTCTGATTTTATTATTTTTTGGGGAAATTTTGTGGATTTTTAGGGAGAACCAAATGTGTGCTGTATGTTGTTTGCATATCAGTTGCTTAGAACAAATATTATATGCTCATGGGTCAATACCAGTTGGAAATTATTGGTCTTGTGCATAAAGGTCAGAGCTTATTCATCAGAAGTATGGTACGTCACTGTTTTCTTGGGGAATTTTTCTTAAATAATATAAAGCCAAGAAACAATAAATCAATAAACTAATAAAAAACAAAGCACTTAATTTTTTCCTGAAATTTTGCAGACTTCATTTCAATCCAAATAATAAATCCAAATAATAAATAAATAAATTTCCATAGAAGTTAATAACATTGGTATAAGATAAATTTTAACTTTAAATAACCATTCAGACATTCAAGCACCAACATAATTATTACTTGTTTTTATAACTGATACTCCCATCTATTTGATTGTAGGTCATTCTAGGTGACTACCATACAATTTAATCAAATAAGATCACATTTCTAATTTTGGAGCATATGGGGAAATCAATCACCTCATAGTACCTAGAATTCTTTTCATTCCTGTCTGGCCTTTTCTATCATTACTCTTTTACGCCACTCTTATTCTACTTAGCTTATGACAACTTCTTTGTTCTAAAGGCTTCATCTCAAGCTGTTTTATAGGCCCTATCCACACCTGTAGCAGAACAGCCACCTAAATCTGAAACTGAAAAGTAGTCACTGGACTGACATATACCTTGACAA
>JAPKID020000928.1:0-16066 GCA_026931265.2 Tropidonophis doriae | reverse complement strand
ACTTTGCGGGCCTCCCAAACTCTCTGCATGCCCCATTTTTCACAAAAAATGGGGTGTGCAGAGAGTTTGGGATGCCTGCAGAGTGCTCCTGGGAGCCGGGCAGGGCAAAAACCTTTTTTAAAAATTTACCTCTTCAAAATCTTGGTGCGTCTTATACTCTGAAAAATATGGTAAATTCAATGCCAAAATTGCAAAAAGTCATTGTTCTGCTCTATACTACTTTGGAATATTGAACCCAATTTTGATTGCCACGTTAAAAAAAGATGCTGAGAAACTGGAAAGAGTGCAGAAAAGAGCAGCATGCTGGTGAACGGGTTGGAGGCTAAATCATAAGAATGGTTTAAATAATTGACTATATTTAGCTTGGATAAGAAAGATGAAGAGTGGACATAACAGAAGTATTTCTATATTTGTAGGGCTGTCACAGGGGAAAAAATACGAATTTATTGCCCAAGGGGAGGACAAAAACCAATAAGTGACACTTTACAGGGAGGAATTTCCTGACTATGAGAGCTGTTAAGTAATGGAACAGCAGCATGGGTGCTCCATCACTGGTTTGGCAGCCATTTGTCTAAGATAGTCCAAGGATTCCTGCCCTTGGCAAGTTGAACTAGAACTGCTCCAAGGTTCTTTTAAACCTATGATTCTAAGTAATTTTAATTGAAAATCATATGGGGAAGAAATGTTTAGCCATGTTTCTCCATGTCTAAAATCTCAAAATATTTTCTACATCTTTCTAGGATATAGCCTACTGATGTAGATCTTGCACAGAAATATTTTTGGCTAGAAGTATTTATACTAATTGAAAAGCTTTTCATCTTTGCTAGCAAAAATATTGGAAGACTTTGCTTTTGGATTTATTTTGCTAAACTTTAGAATATGTTATAAACAATATAATAAAAATACTTATTGATGTGCTAAGATACTTTAATGCGAAGTTCAGGAAGAGTCATTGAATTGAACCTAGATTAACAAGTTATGACCTTAATAGATTTTCAAATATGTGTTTGGTTTTCCCATTTTTTCCATTCTCAAATTACACTCATGTTGTTGCAGACGGAGTACTTGATCTGTCCACTAAGAAAAGTCCTTGTGCAGGCAACGCCTCCTTGAGCCATTCACCTGGCTGCTCTGCTACTCCTGGGAATGGGTAAGAGAAATTCTTAATATTTTTGCTCACACCTAATGTTTGGGGGTATAATTGAAGTCAACTGCTTGTAATAAGTTGAGTTTTAAATTTTTTGGATGATTAATTAATTTAGTTTCTTATTTCCAATGTTCAACTATAAATTCAAGGGAAATAATCAGTCTTTCTGTTGAATATAGATATACGGTTTTTTAGCTTTTAAAGTCTAAATTTATATCCAATGATTAACACCCACAGACTTGATGCAAAAGCACTTAGGCCATTATTATGCTTAAAACTAGTGTGAGGCACTAGTTGTGTGAGCCTGCACTTTGACATGAAGCTGTACAAATTACTTAGGCTCCATTTAAAAACTATGTAGATTTATATTATCATAGCAACTCTATAAAGTTTATATTATTATTGCAGCTGCAGCATTCCTAAATACAAGGAGTCAATTTATAACCAAGTGATTGTTTGAAGGCACTGAATAAAGAGACTTATGGCTGATCCTCACACTTATGACTGTTGCAGCATCCCCCAGTCGTGTGACCAAAATTCAGGTGCTTGGCAATAATTGTTGTGCCATAAGGTCACATGATCACCATTTGCGACCTTCCCACATAGCTTCTAACAAGTGAAATCAATAGCAGAAGTCAGATTAATATAACAACTGTATGATTCACTTAAGAATAATATGATTTACTTAACAACTGCAATTTCGGTTAACAAGTATGGCTTTTTTAGGTTGTAAAATCTGACATGACTCATATAACAATTGCCTTGCTTAGCAACAGAAATTTTGGTCCTAATTGTGGTCTTAAGGCAAGAACTTCCTCTATAGATCATTTGTAGAGACACTATTATTCCTACACATGAACTGTTCATGCTGCAATTTTTAGAGGATCTTCAGATAAGTTTCCTGCCATCATCTTTGGAGTAGTGGATTCTGCTTTTCACAATTAATAAGGCTACTACAAAGTTTTCATGTGGAAAACAGTGATATAGATTGAAAACAGAATGTAGTAACCATTATCATAATACATTACCCCGGGTACAAAGACAATACATAACTTAGTTTATCTGCCATCAAAAAATTTGTTGAGAGGAAACATGTCAGTGAGCTTAAATCGCCTGTCATAGGAGGTTTAATTGGTTTTACTGCACACTGCAGAGAAGTGATCCTTGTAGTCCCTTTCAACTCTACAGTTCTCTTGAGTCTGAAATGAAGGTTAGACCTTTCATCCTTAGCAGCTATCTACAACCATGTTGTTGATGGTACTGTCAGTTTGGATTATTAGGTCTCTAAAAACTCTGCAGACTCCTGTAACAGACCCTATGAGGTTGGCTGAATAACTGAGCCAGGTCTCATTTTAGCTGATAGTTTCAGTAATTTAACATAAACCAATCAAGAATGCTTAATATTAATAAACACAGTGTTTGGATAAGGGTGCCAAAGCAAACTACTGGTGAAGAATTGTACAAAATTTGTTAAAGATATAGTCAAAGAGGAGAAATAGACCTTTATTATAACATAGTATTATCATTGCACTAGTTCAATTAGGTCAAGGCAGATTTGTAATTATTTGTGTTGGGGATGTTTTCAAAATAAGATACTGAATAAAAGCACTTACTATACTATTCTAACTCTATACTGGGAAAGACTTCTCTTGAAAAAGCTTGTAGAGTCCTGTCGGTTCTGAATTCTTAGTTATGTCTGCTCTGCTGATATAAATCATTTAGATGTAAAGAGATACAGAATGGCATTGTAAGGGCTACAGTAGATATAAGAGTAAAGGTAGATTACATAAAAATATTTTCTTCAGGCTTAGTTTAGCCATGTAAATATGTTGTTATAATTAGTTGGATTTCTACACAAAATAGCATTGTCTGCAGCCACTGATTTTAACTGTAAAATGAAGTATTTAAGTCGCTCATTACATGGATTCTTTATTTAGCCCCATGATCTCTAAAATCCTGAAGTTTCTTAAAGAGGAATATCTGACTATATCTGTTCATTTTCTGAACAAATTAGCATAAATTTCTGAAATTGCATACCGCATGGAAAGTTGAAGCTCATCTTCAAAAGATCAGCATATTTTGCTGTAGTTTATGTAAAGAAGTTGGCATTAAGTGTTGTCAAACAGTACTGTTTGTCTATGTTTATGTTTGTACTGTTATGTTTAATGCCATTGAACATTTGTCTTCTTAATTAATGTTCCCTGGACAATGGTTCACTATCAGACTAATAGAAATATTCAGCGTGTGTTAAATATCTTATCAGAAATATAAACCACAGGGCTGTTTTGTTCAGAAACAATGAACAATACCTGTTATCAAAACAAAATGTTAAATTTGGATTGTAATATTGAAAAGAGATGCCTAAAGGATTAGAATCCCTAAAAACTTTTAAAATATGTTCTTTGTCCATTCTGTGCTCTCATATCTTTCTAGTTGTAAAATGGGAAAATTTGTATTACGATTGTCCTAATGGAAACAACAAAGAGGAATGTGTTACATGTGTTTTGGGGTACTATTTATTAGAATACACTGTAAATAATCTACGGGTTTTTAGTAGTCTGATTAAACTGGATAAAATTAAAATAGATTAATTCCTAATCTGTTGAATTAGTAAAGTTGGAAGGTGCATAGACTGCTGAGTACTGTAGTTTTGAAATAGAAACTGTTTCTTCATGACTTGACATAAAGAAAAAATGAGGTTAATGTTTTTGTAACTCATGATGTCAATTTTAAAAAATAAATGAAGTCTGGACATTAGTACTAAATTTGTGAACTCTTCATTATTTTTGTTTTTGTGTTTAATGGAAAGAAAAATGATTTGAGTTCTGCTGAACAATTTGATGCTGCAGCAACAACTATCATGTATAGTGTGAATCCATATCGTTTTCACTTTTTATTAAAAGTGCAGATGGCTGGTGTGTATGAGTGTGTGTTGAACTTGCTGCAATTTGTCACTTGGCTTACTCTTTTATTACTGTACTTGTTTAGTGGTAACGTCACACTAGTAATACAGTCGTGAATAGACTCTGGTGATTATTCCTTTCTAATCTATAATTAAGATGCTATTTTCAGACACTTGCGCGAAGTCTTTTCTGCTCCAAGATTTTGTGAACCCAACCAAAGACCAGCTGACAGGTTTCATTTTTCTTTGCCCAAAAAGCTTCTTTGTTTTTTGAACATTTTAAAAAACTGACTGCTGAGACTTTTTAAAAAAATTATAAAACCACAAAAGTGATGTTACCCAAGCAAGGCCTTCTAATAAAGGAGTGGCCCCCTCACCCATTCCTCCCTACCTGTGCAAGTCCTGCTCACATCAGTTTCCTTCCATCCAATTAGGCGACCTGGGAGACCCAGCCAGCACCATGCAGAGGGACTTCGGAGTGGTGATGGGGTACCCCCAAGAAGCTGGCAGGATGGAACGAGGGAAGGGTCTGGCCACTCCACATCTCTCAAAGTTCCATTGGCTCGATCACTGCAGATAAGTGAAGAACTGCTGAGCAGAAACCAGCATGCTACCGCTGCCAGCCATGGGCCATCTGGGTTGCAGAATCACGGACAGCACATGATACTATCCAGGGAGGCTTCTTGGGCAAAACCACACTACGAATTCAACTTTACCCGAATGAAATTCAGGGGAAATGGTGCACTCCACAACATCAGTGACCTTCCTTTTCTTACAGAAAACTCTGCTTTTCAAAAAATGGCACTTCAAACTAAACAGGATGGGAAAAAGGACATGAGCCATTCAACTCCTGTGGATTTAAAGATACCACAAGTTCGAGGCATGGACCTTTCATGGGAATCCCGTTCTGGTGACCAGTATAGCTATAGCTCTTTGGTGATGGGTTCACAAACGGAGAGCGCGCTTAGTAAAAAGTTAAGGGCTATCCTTCCGAAACAAAATAGGAGGAGCTTGCTGGATCCTGGACCAGATTCCTGGGGCTCAGATGCTGAGCAATCTACCTCTGGACAGCCATATTCCACCTCTGATCAGGAGGGTGATCCTGGCTCTAAGCAACCTCGGAAGAAAAGAGGCAGATACAGACAATACAACAGTGAGATATTGGAGGAAGCGATTTCTGTGGTGATGAATGGGAAAATGAGCGTTTCCAAAGCTCAGAGTATTTATGGGATTCCCCACAGCACCCTGGAGTATAAAGTGAAAGAGAGGCTGGGCACTTTGAAAAACCCTCCAAAGAAAAAAATGAAATTAATGCGTTCGGAGGGACAGGATGTCTCTGTAAAGCTTGAGATAGATCCCCAGGGAGAGGCAGCACACAGTGCAAATGAGTCAAAAGATGATTAGGGATGTTGTAGAGTGCCAATTACATAATAAACTGGGTGAGCACTATGGCATTGTTCAACTCCAGCTGTGTGTACCTAACTCCTCTTCAATCACCGGGTGCAGAACTTGTTCCATTGCAATTCAGCAGAGACTTGTGAGGGCACAGGGGAAAAGGGTGCTCTGAATGTTGCATATTTGTAAATTTTCTGGCTCAGTATGGCTTAGAGCCTTTTTGTGTTTTGTTTTGTTTTGTTTTTTGGCCTTTTGCATGTTTCTCTAATATTTTATAGAGAATTGAGTTACCTCACAAAAAATGCAGACATGGAAGTGGACTGCTTGCCTCTTGAGCCTGCATGGTTTTTCAGTTATTTTACTAGGTTTGCTTTTTTCATATGGCCTTTTAATAATAATAATAATAATAATCCCTTTCTTGAGCTCTTAATACCAGACTTTGAAAACAAAACTGGATTATTGGATTATACTTAGATTTTCTCTTTTTGTTCCCTTGGATCCATCCGGTTGGTTGGAAAGAATTTTTTAAAATAATAATTGGTCTTTTGGAATTCAGAGATTTGGGGCTGGTTTGTCATTGAATCTAATAGGAGCCATTTTGTTTTAAATTCGGGAGGTTTTTTTTTTTTATGATTTGCAATCTGCTTAGTGCTCACCTGGTGAGGTGGGTGGGAATGGGATGGGGGAATCTTTACATACGTACACTACCTGCAAAATGCTTTGGTTAATTTCTTTGGAACACTATTTTCCTTGTAATTTTATTCATTCTTTTATAAAGGTGAGGGTTAAACTTGCCTGCTTGAGGATGTAGCCTTATCTCAAGAAACTCCTTGTATTCTAGGAGAATCAGGGTACACTGAATGATACACTAGGGTATTCCTCATTTTAACAAGAATATGGTTTTTTGTGACCAATATGCTTTTTGTAGATTTGATCCTGAGTTCACTAGACTGTGTGTTTCCAACAATTAGTTAAAACATACCTTTCTGGGGGTCAGAAATACATATAACAGTTTACTATATTCTTGGGCAAACAAACAAAAACCCTCATAAATTCACTAATTTCTAAATATTACAACCTCAGTAGTCTGACTAAATAGTTGTATAAATGAAGGATCTATGTTATAATGTTCAGGGAAGAAATTTTTACAAATTTTAATAAAACCTATGATCGGATCATTCTGGTCTGGTTTAGGCTGAGCATCTTATCTAGCTATAGCTGTCAGGGTTGAACACCCAATGGGTGTTTCCTTTTTAAATACTAAAGTTGCCAGTAACAGGAAATGTTCTTGCATCTCCTGACATTTTGTTTTTGTTTTATCCACTATTGATGTAATAGTGGAGTAGCACACGCATAGGTAGATCATCTGAAGCACTCCTAATCCACAATTCAGCCTTTTTAGTTAGCATCTTTTCATTCTTATATTTTAAGCTTTAAATAAAGCTTTCTGGATCTGCAGCTTCACTGAATTAGACTTAATGGTTCTTCAGGTAGAGAGACAATTTTATCATAGCTGTGCAAAAGATTGATAGGACTCCATTCTGCTTTGCACAACCAAAAGAGGCAATGGGATTTGTATGTAAGATGACATTAAGCACTGTTCATGGTTAGTTTTTGTCCTGATGACTGAAAGTGGATGCTATGATTCATAGGAAGATGGCCTAAGTAACCCCAGGACTGCTGCTTGAATTTGGGGCAATTAATTGTGGGTCTTCTTTATTTCTTGACTGAATACAGTGGATTGCTGGGAAGCAGAGGTTAGGCACACCATTGCTGTCATGTTAAATATGCACTTCTCATTCTTGAGAGAGATTGGGCTTCTAGCCCATATATGCTTTGTACTACTGTTAATGTACTTTTTTTTTAAATTGCTTAATATATTTCCATACTCAAAAAGCAGAGTTCCTTAGCCTGTCCTAGATGCCATCTCAGTACAGACATCTGTTTAAAGCCCTGTAGTAGTATAGAAACTCTGCAATATAATCCAGTTTCACTGGAGATTGCAATAAAAATGCACTGTTTTGAATTTGTGGTTTCATCTGCTATTGAAAGTGTGGGAGAGGGTTTGCTGCAAGCTAGAAGTGTAACACTTGCATAGACTTTAGCTGTCTGAGGTTTAACCTTTTGTGACTGTTTTTATTTAAGTGATGTATGAATTGAGTTCCGTAAAAATCTGTTATTGTATTTGGTGTGCTCATTTTGCTTACTTAATATTTTCAATTTGTATCATTAAGTGGATGACAATCGTGCAGCAGAAAAATGGTGTGCCTACCCTTTAATGCTGCAGTTTAGAAGAGAACTAATTGTATGTCATTTCAGACCATAGGTTGAGAACTGTAAATAGATAGTGATAGTTGTGTATTCTTACTGCTTTGGTTAGAAAATGAATTAAACAACCAAACAATTTTCTCAGATTTAAGTCCTGGGACCTGAAGATTGTAAGATTCTTATCTACAAAGCTTTGAAATGTAACACTTATTATCTGTGATCACTTTCTATTCAGGTAAAAAAAAAACCCAGAAGCTTTGGAACAACCATATTTCCTCAAAAGGTCTCTGTTTTTAAAAAGAAAAGAAAAGAAAAAGTAGGTTATTTTTAAAGCACTAATTGCATTACTTTGGTAATTGCAATATAAAATAGCCATTATTGTTTTGTGAAGCATGTTTAAAATTAGTTGTCCCTTTTTAAAATTTCAGAAGCCTCTCAAAAATAAACAAAACGCTGCTGAATATTCAAAAGATATAAATATATCTATATTTTATCTTATTGTAGGTTTTGTAAACTTAGTCGTAATATTCAGGTGCACCTTTTTAATGTTAAACTTTTGTTATAAGATTTCATCTTACTTGTTTTTTCCAATGTGGTTCATCCTGTGGCTGTATCTTGCTTTAGATCCCTAAGTGGTCCATTAAAGTCAGACTGCTCTAATAGGCGCCTTTGGTGTAGCTTTGAGTAGTATTTGGGAGCATTTCGCCTGTAGAAAAAATTGAATCAGTGTTTACCCATTAGCATGTTCAATTTTCTGCTGAACAGACATTTGCATGACCAAAATCCCAACTGATCATAGGTTGAAGTAGGGAAATGTGGTTTGCTACTGTCTTTATAAGAAAATCTTTGTTTCCGCCCATTTCTAATAACTGGACGTTCTTGCAAAATTTTGCTAGAAACATTTGCCTTGATATCCTTGCTGATTTTCATGGCAGGTTAAGGAATAACCAAGTGCTTCAGAAGTTAAGTCTGTAGGAGGAAAATTGGGGCATTTTTATCATGTACGTTAAACCTAGAACCAGAATTTTTGTAGAGATATGGCGTATCTGTTGATGGTGTTGTTTGCACCTGCACAACAGAAATAAACTGTGAACATCATTTATGGCAGCCTCTGCTTTTAGAGACAGTATATGAAGGGTGAGTTCTCCCCTTTACTCCCAGCCCAGAAGACTAATGACTATGTGTGTGTGGATTTGAGAGAGAGAGAGAATGTGAGTATGTGTGTGTGTGTAAAAAAAATGTTTAAAATCAAGTTTTCTATTGTACTGGAATTTAGATGTTGGTTGGTGACCTTTTGCTGCAGCAAGTTATACAGATGACTAAGGCTTAGTGTTGTACGGGTACAAGTGTGGAGTTAATTATTGTACAGTTCTGTGGAACAAGCCCTGTGTGTAGAAAATGTACCAGTTTTTTACTTGGATCTGTAAAATATAAAAGTTATTTCCTGAAAAATCTGGAGATTTGATGAACAATTACCTCTCTATCAGCTATTTTAGGACCTCATTTCCAGTGCCCCAGGCCTCTTCACTATACTGTAGTTATCAAGAATTCAAATTATAGGATTTGGGCTATAGCAGTGATGGCAAACCTTTTTGTTGTTGGGTGCCAAAAATGCGAGGGTGCTTTCGTAATAGCATGCATGTGTGCCAGCACTCATAATTCAAAGCGCCCCCCAAATGCACATGTGTGCACAACCTCACACACACACTCCACACGTGTCATACTGCTCGCATCCAAGCTGAGCTTGGTATTTCCTCCAGGGGGCTGGGGGAGGCCATTTTCACCCTCCTCAGGCTCTAGGAAAGTCTCCAGAAATGAACTTCTGTTAGGTGTTTTTGTCCTCCCCTGGCTCCCGAGGCTTTCCTGAAGACTGAGGAGGGAGAAAATGGCCTCTCCTGACCCTCTGGAAGGGCGAAAATTAACTGGCTGGCACGTACATCTGCGCTGGAGCTGATGGCTTGGGTGCCAGCAGATATGGCTCCGCGTGCCACCTGTGGCACGTGTGCCATAGGTTCACCATCACAGGGCTATAGTCTTACTTTGAATTATCCAAATGAAATAATCCCCAGATTGATTAATTAGAAGCATTTAAAGATCCTACACTTGCATCCCTCCAAATGCACCAAGAATAAATCAATATTTCTTGCAAATTCCAAGGCTGCACCCAACTGCCTAACGAAAAGCCTAGGTTATATGTATTCTTAACTATGTTTTGAAACAAATCCAAATAACTTCTGATACTGTTTTAAGAATACGATTTGTCTTTTAAAGAGGAGAGCAGTATGGAACTGTTTTCTTTGTAATAGTTGATTTTGAATATTGTCAAGTATAAGCAGTTGAAGGAACTTGATTTTAAGTAGATACAATATTTAGTCACAATTTCTAATCCAATGTACATTTTGGATTAAATGCTTATAAATATTGTGAGTTCTTTTAGAGGTAAAAAGAGTTATGGCACATGGGCAGATGGGGAAGCACATTTACCATTCTCTTCTCCTATTCAAAGCACTTTGCTAGAGCTCTAGAAATGTAAGTCATCTCCTTCAGTCCAAAGGTGGAAAGATTAATGTGCTAGACGGGATTGCCTGAAAGATTTAGGCAGCCTTCAAAAGAACAGTTTGTAATGTAAACAATTGAGATAAGACCTCTTGCTTTCTTCCTTGTAGTTTCAAAAGATTTCTGTTCTCTCTCTTTCTTTCTCTCTCTCTCCCTCTCCATTTGATAACTTGAATTTGCTGACTGCATATTTTGATACTTGCATTTGGTGTTTTTAATCATTTGTCTACTTACTACTTACTGTCAGACTTTGTTTAGAAACTCTACCATGCTTCTTCATATTTTACATTTGGTAGAGATAGTCATATAGTTTCGAGCCACACTTACTGTTTTACTTCTCAGTAAATAAACAACAGGTTAATAATTTACATGTCTTTTAACAGTAGAGGATCTCTTTACAGAAGTATTTGTTTAATAGGACAAAATTGCTGAGTAATATGATAGGTGAATAATTGGTAAATTATTTTGTCATTGGTTTCCCAAATTAACTTGTGAAATACAGGTAGTTTCTAAGCAGTTTAAGAAATGAAAAGAAATTAGTTCAGTAGCTGAGATTCTGGTTCACTTGAGACATGATAATTATTTTCCATCATTCACCCTACCAACACATTTTAGCTTCTTTCCATCACAAAAGAGGATAATGCAGTAGCAGTATCAATTATTATAACACCTTTCATTTGATTACTTGATAATTGGATATTATCATAATTATCCTATGGATTTTGATAATTATTCATAGGAAAGAATGTGGAACAAGTTGATCAGGAATCATCACTAAATCAGAAGTGATCTCTGGAGCTAAAAGGAATGGAATTAAAAGAGTTGATTATGCAGCTCTTGGCTATAGATCTTTTGGCTATTTTTTAGATAATACATCATAGAATATCTAGCCATGAGTTGAAATTTAATGAATGAATAGGTTTTCTGCTAAATGTAGAATTATGCAATTATAATTTAAACAGAAGTAATAGACATATTTTACTTCCTTTCATTTGCAGATGATATTATGTAGGCAGAAGATCCATACTCAAGATACTATAGTAAGAAAATATTAGCCATTGCATGCTTTCTCTGATGGATAACTGGATTTTGTACCTTTTGTATATCAGTAGCATTCTTGATAGGACAGAAGTATTCTAATGGGATAATGTCCTGAAAGTACTCATTATATTTTCTTCAAGAAATTACCATCCTGCTCATAACACTCCCATTAATTATTTTTCTAAGATTCCAAGATCTTTCTCTTATATTATACAACATATACTAAGAATCCTTGATAAGAAAAAAACTAACCGAGGGTAACAAGTTTATAAAAAATTGATGGATATATTTCTTCTCCCATTCTGCAGTTATGGGTGTGCCGCCTCAGTCTTTAATGTACCTCACATTTGGTGCTACATTTACCCGAACTTCACAGTTTTTGTAAAAATATCTATTAATCTTTACAGTCTATTAATATACCTGTCTAATCAGATTTTTAAAAATAACAAAAAGAAAAGCAGGAGAAGGACCTTCAGCACTTTCATTATTGCAACTCTAGTCTTAATTTATCTGGTCTTCAAGTCTAAGGTACTGTTAAAAGTTTCAGTCCACAAAAGATTTATTGCTTTTAGGTCAGATGATTTCTATTGATAATAAATAACTCAGTTATATAATCTTCAGGAAACTTGTAGGCATACATGCCTGATACTTTACATTTCAATAGACTATTTTAAAGACCATTTAGGGCTTTAAAATTTGGGGTCTAAATGTGGGAGGCTAAGTTAAGTTTCCTAAATGAAGAATAATTGTAGAACATTGTGTGAAATTTGGTTTGAAAATATATCACTAGGGAAATGGGTAGGGATTTTTCTCCTTTTTATCTTCAGGGAATGAGCAGTATTTAGAATCTTTGATTGAAATTCAAGCCTTTTTACCGTGTAAATTTTAATATAAATTTACTGACATGCTTTTACATCAGAGGACTGAAAATGGATCTTAATGTTTAAGTAGTTGGATGATATATTTGTTATGCCATTAACTTGTTGAATGGTATATTTCTTAAATGAAGGGAGAATTTTAAAAAACAAACTAGAGTAGCATACCAGCATTAGTGATCTTAAGGGATTTTATAATATGTTATAGAGAAAATACATTAAAATCTAACCTTGAATTGCTAGTCTGTAATTAGGTGCATCCTACATTTAGTTGTTGGAAAGAGAGTTGGTGGCGGCTGTCATGTGCCCTAGCCTCAAAGAAAAAAAACCTGACAGATGGCAACTTCTCTTGAGTCCTATTTGGGGTAGAGATCTATATGGGACCTTTGTTTACAGTAGCTAACTACTGCTTAAACATGTATAAATATGTTTTGAGTGTTTGCTCATAACTTTCTAACCTCCACTCAATCGTCAAATGTTGGTATTTTATCAGTCCACAGTGTAAGTTTTAAACTAATGTGCTTAGGATTCCAGCTTGTACACACACTGTTTGAAAACCCTCAGGGACAGTTTACACACTACCCTCATTCAATTCAGGTACTTGTACACTATTCTTAAACCTAGCAGTGACTCGTGGGTTTTTTTTGTTTTTGCTTTTATTTTTTAATGTGCTAATAGCACATCCTTGATGAATGTCAATTTAAACTCAGTTCAGGTATCCAGGTATAACTCAGCCAAACGGATTTTAAAGCTGCATATTACTCTCCAGCACGCAGTGCCTCAGACACGTAGTGGCATTCTGTATATTCAGTTATTACTACTGAGCAAGATCGCAGGGGGGGGTTCCTGATAATTATGTATTGTAAGAAATTTCTATATATAGTATGTGTATTATGGTATATACATATATATTATATATGTAATCTTAAATATTTTAAAATGCCACTACCAAGCCAGCACAGCTAATGTCAAATACATTCCTACTTGCCTCTGTAAATAGAGCAGGGGCAGTTTCTCAGTCTAGCTGTGGTTTCTCCTTCATCCTAGGTACTTCTAAGCTTGAGCACTGACCCTTGGATGTCTGACCTCTACATTCTAGTTATGCAATGTCTCTAGGAATTCTGTGCACTGGCCACTGTGATGGAAGCCAATGGGTCAGATAGGCTCGAGTTTATTAGTAACCCTTCTGCCAAAGTTGATGTAATATGGCAAGTGTGTAAATTTTTCAAATAATCAACAGGAGCACATATATTGTGGAAACATATGATCATTTCCAAATTGTAGCCCTTGTCAGGTGTTTCACCTCTAGTTGCCGTACATTGATCATGACTGTATTGGCATTTCACAGCTCTAATAATGGGTCTATTGGTGAAAATTAAAGTTGGTGTAACATATTAGCATAATTACAACTGCTTGTACTGGCATCCGTTTCACTGTAACTATACACTAATGATGCTTCTGAATTATTATTTGATGCTTTTACACTTTAGAAAGTTTTCTGCATGTAAATTATGGGAAAATGGCATTTTTACAGACCTCTAAAAGTATAAGTGTCATGTAAAAATAAAGCAGGAACCCCCTTTTTAATCTATGGACCTCATTTCAATATACTGTTTACAGTTTGACAGAATTGTATAAGTTAATATTTCTCTTGTACTGTAGCTTGTATTTATTTACAGATTTTTTGTACTGTGTGATTTGAACTTTTTTTTGTTCCTTGCTATGATCAACATTTTATGTAGTAGAGCACTTATGATCACAAATTAAGGTTTTTTGGTTTGATTGCACTACATTTAATTTTTAATGCAGTTCTGATTTTTTGACTGGACTTAATAAGCTGTGTCTTAATATATGTGATAAGTACTTATAAAATTTTAATTAATGTGGTTCTCTCTCTCTTTCTCTCTCTCTCTCTCTCTCTCTCTCTCTCTCTCTTCATTGTATGTCAAAATGCTGATTCTATTGTGCATGTATAAGGGTTAAACAACCCTCTTGTATTTGGCCATGTCATTTTGGAAACACATTCCCAGCTGTAATATGTATGGTAGTTTTCACTGGATGCTAGACTTTTCAGAACCACTATTCTTCTAATAAATTTTGTTGTGAAAACCTGAATGTTTTAAAGTGCTGCTTTCTAAAGTGTCTTTTTAAATAATAATGGTAATGCTTTTCATAATGTATTTATCTAATGGAATATTGAAGTAGATTGATGTGCTTCAATGAGCTGAAGCCACAAATGTATTTGAAAAGTCAAACAATGCAAATATCTGCTCTTGCAGCAAAATGTTTACATCAGTTTTAGAAAAGGGGTCTTACATGAATTGACTGAATATAATTTTTCCCTCAGTGAAGAATTTGGATTATAAATAATATTTGATGAAGAATGTCACCACAAGATTGCCTATCATATTCATTTACAGTATTTCTTCTGAATATTCTTTCAGTGCAGTAAAATATTAATATATACTGCAGTACTGTGAGCTTTTCCAGGATCTCTAGATGTGATAAATCTCAGACTTTAGGATATGCGATTATGTTCAGAAGGAATTATCACTACATGAAAATAATGGATGAATTTATATCTGTCTCATTGTATCAGAATTATACTCCTGAAATCAAATGGAATATTTGCTAATCATTGTGCTCAGTATTAGTATTATATTTGCAACATTCTTGTGTTTATATGCAAGACAAGAATAAAGTAGTCTAGTACATTTAAAAATTGAAATTCCCGCACTTTCTAAAGAACTTTTTTACTCCATTCTTCTCATAGGGTGATTCACTGCATTTACCCAATAATGTCATATTATTTCTATAATCATACCTGTCTCATTTTGGTGGCTTGCACAATTCTCAAGTTACGTATATATCACTTTTTTATTCTAGCTTTATTTATCGCTGGTATAGAGTTTTTAATACAATGTTTAATTCTCATTTATTTTATGACTAATATAGATTATCTTGTTAAAACAAGTGGGTCTGGGTTCATGTTTATAGGCAGCCCAGGACTACTATTCTTATACAAAACGCGATAGCAATAGAAAATCACACAAACTATTATATTTTCCTATATTTTTAATGATAAAAGAGCATACTCGGGAACATTGGTAGAATGAAAAAAAACCCTCCATTTTAGTGGGGGGAGGGGGGTTGTATCCCATAAAACAGAGATACAGTCTACATTACTCAACAAGCAGTTCCTGTTCAAGAAAGGAATGGGTCAAACCACTGCGGGAGGCTGACCTGGACCTTGCATTTTAGGGTGCGGGTTGCCAAGTGCCTTTGGCAAGGTTGTCTTTCTTTCTTTTTATCCTAATTAAACACATGCCAATTACAAAGGTGCATAGTTTGCACTCTATTTAAATGCAACCAGTATTTCTTTCCATGCCATTAACTTAGATGCTGGATTGCTATCAAAATTGCTACTTTCCTAATGCCCTATAATTGGTTCACAGGAATCAGGCTGAACTAGCCAAATAACATCTCAGATAAGGAATTCAATAGGATTCTTCCAGAATTAAACTACCATTTCTTCTAATATTACATCCAGACCTTAGCATCATTAGGATGCCAAAGAGCTTTGCAACTTCAGGTAGATGCTTTTTAAGAGGTTTTGAAATTGAATGTTTAATGCAGTAGCAGAGAAACTGAGGTATACATCACGCGTCTCTTCCATATCTATGTTTAGTATATTTATTACAATACCAATTCACTTAATAGTTCCCATTGTTTGCTGAAAACAATATATATTTTAGACTGTGTTCTGCCTTATTGCTTTAAACAGATCACTACAATATTTAATAATAATACAATAGCAGAGTTGGAAGGGACCTTTGAGGTCATCTAGTCCAACTCCCTGCCCAGGCAGGAAACCCTATACCA
>JAPKID020000926.1:0-16068 GCA_026931265.2 Tropidonophis doriae | reverse complement strand
TATTTGAGCTCTTCAGTGCTTCTGTGCACATGCATGGTGCATACGACACCTGCCCGATGCAGCTGGAGTGTCGCAGAGGCATCGCAGAGCATTACAGGAGATAAGGACATATGCGTATGCTGTGTGCATGTGCACGCATGCTGCCCATGTTCATGTGGTGGACGCCAGGCCCTGTTGTACCGTACTGGTTGCACCGGGATCTAGAACCCACCACTGCTAATTATCTACCTACCTACACTGATTCCCTTATCTAAATACCAACTTTAACTTTTCCATATACAACCTTTTTAAGAAAAGATGCATATTGATTTAATCACTTATCTTTCTATTTTTATCCAGCTGAAGAAATGAGCAGTATCCTTTCAGGTAAATTAGGCCATTTCTTGTAACCTTCCATCCACCGGGAATGATATCTAAGGCAAAGGAATAAAAGATAGATAAATATTGTGCATATTTGCTTAGAAGTAAATTCTACTGTGTTCAGTGGAGCTTACCTGCAGGTTAGTCTGTACAAATTGCCTTCATGCAGTGGTTCTCAGTCTGTGGTCTACAGACACCTGATGGACAGCAATGTCATCACAGGAGCTTCACGAAGGCTTGAAGAAATGTTATGATTTAAATCTTGAGTTTAGTCTTGGAAATCTGTGACCATGATCCATAGCCCTAAAAAGTATTGAAAGAGTATCTGTGGTGAAGAAAAACTTGACAACCCCTCTTTTTAATGTAAACATCTGAAGAAGCTTAGAATCTGAGAAACAAAAAGTTGGTGCCTAGTACAAAACTAAATATCATTAACTTGATATGAAGCCTGTAATACTATGCTTGGAAATAAATCATTCTGAGTTGTTCCAAATAACTGTATTGGGTTCTTGCCTTTTGTGTCTTCACTTCCTTCCCATGATAATAAATGCTGATGAGGCAATGCTTGATAAATCTTTGTTCCATCATTTTCAGAAAATTAAGTTCTTAAACACTTAATTTGCATTCTTTTACTGATAATTTGCTTGCAGGTCCTCTTTTGTCCATGCCATTCCCTGATTTACTGAGTAGCAAGCAGTTACTTTCTATTCTGGGCCAATATTCACCACCTTTGCCATTCTGAAATCAATCAATCAGAATAGAGCTGGAAGGAACCTTGGAAGTCTTCTAATCCAACCAAGAGACCCTATACCAGTGATGGCGAATCCTTTTCGCCTTGGATGCCAAAAGCACACACGCTCACGCTATTGTGCATGCTTATGTGCCCAGCCCCATAATTTAATGCCTCCCATGCTGTGCCCCCTGAGAATACATGTGTGACACCCCATGCTGTTCAGCGCATGTACACACGGCTTTTTGTGAGCCTGGGGAGAGCATGTTATGAGTATGTTATGTCACTCAGTTACAAATTCATCTGGTAGTGATGCTGTCTATCCCACCTTTTTTCTAGTTTACCAAAAAGTAGGTTGTGGTCTACTTTGTCAAATGCCTTGCTGAAGTCTAAGAAATTATGACCATAGCATTTCACTAGTCTAATTTAGTCATTTTGTCAAAGAATGAAATAAGATTGGTTTGGCACGATCTGTTTTTAGGAAATCCATGCTGGCTACTAGTTATAACTTCCTTGGTTTCTAGATGTTCACAGATGTGTTTTGATTACTTTTTTCCATTATCTTCCCAAATATTGATGTTAGGCTGATGGGTCTGTAGTTTCCTGGATCTGGTTTTTTTCCCTTTTTTGAAGATGGAAATCATGCCAGCCCTTTTCCTATCCTCTGGTAGTTCTTCAGTGCTTTATGATTTTTTTTAAAGATATGGTACAATAGTTCTGAGAAAAACATCAGCCAGCTCCTTCATAACTCTGGGATGTAATCCATCAGGTCCCTTTGATTTATATTCATCAAGATCAGACAGGTGTTCTCTTACCATTTTCTTGCTTATTTTAATTTTAATTCATAATCTGTCTTTTACACTTATGGGTTTGGTAGGTTGGGCTAGAATTTACTATTGCTAAATATTACTATTACTAAATATTACTAGCTTTAGTTATTTTGTTTTTCTCTATTTATTTATTAAATATTTATGCCACCCCTCTCCCCTGTAAGATGACTTTGGGTGGCTTACAATTTATAAAACAAGTAGAAAAATAATTAAAATATTAAAACTTTAAAACTACTCAGGTTAAGTTTTTAAAACTACACTGAAACCAGAACTAAGTGACAGATGGAATGTGGATGAGGTTATTCCATTTTTATTGAAAATGCATAAGGTAAGGTAAAAGAAAACCTTGTGTGTTGTTTGTAATGCACTTTTACAGTTGAGATGTGATTTCTTCTGCATTCATTACATCATATTATAGTGATTGAATGCCAAGCAACGTATTATCAAAAATACATAATGTTCAGACCTTAAAATGCTTCTATTTTAATTCTGTCCTGATTGAACAGTAGTGATGTGCAATACTTTAGAAGTAAGTATTATTTAGAAGTAAGATCATGTATTTTGCTGTAGACTTTTTTTTTCTATTGTGTGACTTGAAAAATAAATTGTCTTTGTGTATAAGATGATATGCCCTAATTCTAACAACATATCACTGAATATTTAACTAGATAATAATTTGTTTTCAAGCACTGTCACAGATGCATATCACTAATGGTATTATCAGTGATTATAACACTACATACATTCAAAATCATTTATTAAAAAAGAGAAAACGTACTTTCTCTATCAAGGATGAGTAAAAGTACATTAGTAATTAATATCCATGAACTGATTCTCCTTAATGATATTGTTTTCTGCAGATAGTCTTTTCATTTTCCTATTTAAAGACATCCCTCTCTTGTTCTCTTAGAAATAAAGTAAAGGAGAAAATATTTTTGGGGGTGCATCTGAGCATTTCTGAGAAAGGGATCTGACCTGAGCAGTGATTAACGAAGCAGGCTGCATAACTATAATGGAAAGAAGGTGTATCTAAGAAGGTACATGACAAGACCTTGCACCTAGCTAACAATATCCCTAATCATCAGGAACATATCTAGACATGTAAACTGTTTTCCATCCAAGAGAATTGCTGGTTCGGGTTGAAGTAAATGTCTAGAGAAGTTACAAAGGAGAATTTCCTGAGCAACTGAAAAAATATTAGAAAAGAAAGGCAATTATGAGAAATGGAGACATCTCATGTGCACCATCAATTACCATATTGTAGAGGCTGAAAATCTGGGTGCATCTTATATGCTGAATACAGCATTTTTTGCCTCCAGAAGCCCCGCCCCTTCACCTAAATGGCTATCCATAGCCTTTAGGAGGCTTCCAGAGTCCTCCTGAGGACTGGGGAGGGCAGAAATGTGTGAAAAACAGGCCGTTTTTTATTCAGTTTTGCACCCCCAACCCCCAGGAACACTCTACAATCCTCCTAAAGGCTATGCATGCCCCCTTTTTTGACAAAAAGGGCCCATTTTTTGTGAAAAATTGGCCTTTTTATTGTTTTTGGCCTCACCCCCACCCCAGGAGAACTCTACGAGCCTCCTAAAGGCTATGCATGCCCTTTTTTTTGACAAAACATGGGCCCTTTTTTTGCAAACAACAGGCCATTTTTGGGAGGTCTGCAGAGTGCAAAAACTTTTTTTAAATTTACTCTTCAAAATCTTGGTGCATCTAATACTCTGATGCATCTTATACTCTGAAAAATATGGTAAGCAACATAATCTATTGCGATCCATAGAGGAAGGAAGTGAATCTTTTTCTATGGATCTATGACAATTTGCTGTGGCAACTCACCACAGCCAATTTGCCACAGCCAACTTGCTGCAGCCAACACACTGCGGGACAACCTGTCACAGCTAACTCACCACAGGACAAATTGCTGTGGGACAAGAGTAACACTAATATCAAAGAACTGGTGGAATAGAATCATTAAAGAAAGGATGTATTTATTCATTTTTAAATTTATTCTAAATAATTAAATAGAATTGTTCAATTGTCCTGTGGAGAGTGGTCGCACAGAGAGTTGTCCATGGTAAGTTGTCCTGTGATTAGTTGGCCATGGTGAGTTGACCATAGCAAGTTGGCTGTGGAACATTGTCCCATTCCGTTTTTCTGTTTACTGGAGATTTACTGGAGATCAGATTGAGTGAAAACCTTAATGATGCCCTTTGTTCCTTGGCTTGCCAATTAGAGTCCATGAGATTATTACATTAATAGTGGTTTGACTTTTTTTTTAACCTGACTACATGTATTTTAATATTAGTTGTTAATTTCCCACTCACTGTGGGAATCACTGTGGTAAGCTGGATGTGTGTATGGCATAAACTGAAATAAACAAAATACAAACAAAACTAATAGAACCTAAAGCAACTCTGAACATAAGCTTCTCCTTGAGATTGAGATTGGTAAATACAGGACTGCAGTTGGCATTTATGAGTAGAGAGACAAGGCTAAATATTGCCACAATAGTTGGAATCCTTTGTAGGAAGGTGAATTTGGATCCAAGAAGATGAGTTCCCAAAAAGGAACTGTACAATTACATCTGAGAGCCAAGGGTCACCCAAACAGATTTTATGGATGCAGAAGAAGGGGCATATCATAATTGTACAACTGAGGTTCTTGAATGAAGGTAGGGTAATCAGTTGAGAAAAAAAATAATTAAGTCTTGAAAAATGCTCATATTCAATGAATATTGAAGCAAAAATCTGACAAAACTAAATGGCTACATGAACTAAAACAAATAAATGTGCCAAAGCTAACATGTTTGAGGACAAACAAGAATTCCTTGTTCGTTTGCCCATCTGATGAAACCATACCCAGGACAATGTATGTGAGCAACATGTACCTTTAAAAGTGGTTCATTGAACTGAGACACTTCTGATTGAAAGACATTAAGGGCAACTTGACTCCTTAAGTCCTTGGCCAGTGACCAACACAAAACCTTTCAAGGTAATAAAATTGTGGTATAAGGCTAGAAGGGACCTTACGTGTCTTCTAGCCCAGAGTTCCCCAACCTTTCCAGTTTTGGGACTGGTTGGGGGTGGAGAGGGAATGGTTCTGCGTGAGTGACCAGAAATCATACATGCTCAAGTCAATTTGCATCAATGGTGGGCTCACGCACCCATCACTCATGCAAATAGAGTGCATGTGCATGCACTCACCTGCTGCTCACCCAAATGGGGATGCACATGTGAACACGCTCACCAACTGTTTCCATGGCCTAGTTGCAAACAGCTCACAGCCTGCTAGTGGGCCATATCCCAATTTTGGGGGACCTCTGTTCGAGTCCAACCTAACTTTATGCCGCTCCTGAAAAATGAATATCCAATCTTTTCTTGAAAAGGTCAAAAAATGGAGGACCCACAACTCCAGAAAGCAAACCAAACCAGTGAGAAGGGATTTTGGATATGTGACTTAGTGGCATTTATTTTTCAATATCTTACAATGTACTGACCACAAGGGAGTTAAGGTATTGAAAGAGAATTAAGAATTGATATTGTGTTCTCTCTTCATCACTTGTTCTTTTTGCTTTTGTTCTGTGATATTGTTAATCTCAATGTTACATCTTCTGCCTTTGATATATGCACAAACGGAGTTCTTGTTTCTGCTTTCACTCTCCCTCTTCTAGTTGCTGGGTTTTATTTGTCTCTATAATCTATTTCAATAAATAATTATTTGGGTTAATGGCAGAAGTCTGCTTCACGAAGCATTTATGGCTTAAATTCCTGCTCTCAGGAATGCTCACAACACACACAAACACACAAATGTTTCACTCCAACATTTTATTGATAGTGTTTTTTTCTAACTTAGCTGATTTGCTGGGTTCTTGATAGGTACGTATTTATCTACAAAAATTCAATAAGACTATAAACAGGATAAAGAAGATGCTTTCCTCCAATACTAATGCCCCAATCAGTTAAAGCAATAACCTAGAAGCCCACTTCAAAAACTTAAGGCTACTTGATCTATAGATAAGAGCAAAACATATTAATATATGGACAGAGAGTGAGGGTAGAAAGAGAACATTTACTGTAAAAAGGGAATGGATTTTATGAGAAAGAATATGAGACATTTTGAAGAATGCTAATACTGAATTGAGATGTCTCTATGAAGAAGGAAACCACTCGGTGGGGAGGGAAGGGACTTATGAAAATGAGTGCAATCTTTTGTGTTTATTCCTCACATTCCTCACATTATTTAAAAAGAATCCAATAAGCTCCATTTAGTTTCTGCTTTTCTGTCTCCTACTCTAGTCATATGTGCAGATTTCTATCTGTTAAGATATTAACAGTTCAATGCATACATGAAGCCGCTGGGTGAGATCATCCATGGTTTTGGGGTAGATTACCACCTGTATGCTGATGACACTCAGTTGTACGTTTCTACCCCAAACCACCCCAACGATGCCGTTGAAGTGATGTCCCAGTGTCTGGAAGCCGTACGGATCTGGATGGAAAGGAACAGACTCAAGCTCAACCCGTCCAAGACCGAGTGGCTGTGGTTACCGGCACCCCAGTTCAACCAGTTGATCCCATCACTGGCCATAGGAGGCGAACATCTTGCCCCCGTGGATCGGGCATGCAACTTAGGCGTCCTCCTAGATGCCCGGCTGTCAATGGAGAATCATGTGATAGCCGTGGCTAGGGGGGCGTTCCACCAGGTCTGCCAGGTGCGCTAGTTGCGTACCTTATTGGACTGGGATGCCCTTCGCACAGTCACTCACGTGCTTGTGACGTCCCGGCTAGACTACTGTAATGCTCTCTACATGGGGCTCCCCTTGAGTTGCACCCGAGGGCTACAACTGGTCCAGAATGCGGCCACGCAGGCAGTTCTGGGAGTTACTAGATACTGCCACATAACACCGCTCTTGCACAAGCTGCATTGGCTGCCTGTGGCCTTTCGGGTGCGTTTCAAGGTGTTGGTCATCATCTTCAAAGTGCTCCATGGCATAGGACCTAGTTACTTGCGGGATCGTATCCTGCCCCATACATCCCTTCGGCCGATTCGCTTCCAGAGAGGGACTTCTCCGGGTGCCGTCCACTAGGAAATGCCAGTGGGCAATGCCCAGGGGAAGGGCCTTCTCTGTGATGGGCCCGACCCTTTGGAACGATCTACCCCCTGATATCAGAGCTACCACAGACCTCCGCTCCTTCCGCCAGAAACTTAAAATTCATTTGTTCCATCAAGCCGGCTTGGCCTAATTTATGCTTCTCACCCCAGTCTGTAATATCAATTGTTTATTCGGTTTTTATGGGTTATAGTTTTTATGTTTATAATTTTGTACAGGGTTTTTTAAATTCAATTTTAATTTTGTATGTGCTGTTGGGTTTTTAGAAGTTTTAATTTTTTCCTGTACACCGCCCCGGGTCCCTTCGGGGAGAGGGGGTGATCTAAAAATTCAATAAAATAAATAAAATAAATAAAAAAGGTTTGGGTAGAAGTATAATTTGCCAGGGAGTTTGAGTCATGTGTAAGTGCTACAGTTGTTTGGTACAAATCGGTTATGGGAAATGCTATAGAAGGGACTGCTTTCGGGACTTGGCTGGGAAATACATCTATAATTCTTTAAAGAAACATCAAGACTCAAATAAAAAGCATTTTGGAAGCAACTATGGTAGGAAGAAATAGAGAAAGGAGAAAGGAAAGAAAAAAATGGTAGCAGAAAGGAAAGAGATAGTTTTATCCTGCTTACTACGTGCACATGGTTCCCAATTTACTACCCAAGAAGGAAATTCAGTTCTTGGTGATAGCTGGGAGCAGTGACTACTGTACCAGAACAGTGGGCCATTTGGCCCACCTGCCTGCCTGCGTTCCTTACTGCTTTTTGAGGCAAATGGGCCAATTGCGCACACGTGCACATATGGTGTCTGCGCGACCTCTGCTGAGCAGCTGAGTGTTGCTGGGCGGTGGCGTGCACATGCATGGACAGCGCATGTGCCCGAGGATGTCTGGCCCCATCACAGCATACCGGTTGCAACGGGATCTGGAACCCACTACTGCTTCAGGAGGTAGGCTGCTCTTAAACACTCTCAGGATGAGGAAATATTTCCTTATTTTGCATTCGCAATACTTCTATCCCTTGGGATCTCTGAAGAATAAATCCACTGGTGTAGCTATATAATTTTAGACCTTCCATGATTACTTGAAAGGAAAGTGCTATGTATAAAATCTTAAGCTTTTGAATAAAAAGGTAGGATAAATAATTCTATAGTTTGTTTGGGCTTCTTTAGGTTTAGTGTTCTTTTGAATTGCAATAAACCCATATCCAAAAGTCATGTCAACTGATAGTCAGATTCACTTTGAATTATCCCTCACAAAATATATTAGTAAAATCAGGGCAAATGGTTAAATCTATTAATTAAGCCATCTCTAAAATCACACTCTTCTATCCCAGCCCCATTTGTTGGATTTTTCTTGCCAGATGGTAAATTTTGGTAAGAAGGGAACAAAGAAAACCAAAGGAATCCACCAATCCCCTGTCCTTACCATGCACTATATAGGGTAAATAAAATAGCACCATTTGTCAGAAATGTATCTAGGACTGAATAGTGAACAATCTGTCCCCATAGAATAAAAAATTCTCCCTTACCTTTTATCTGAGGAAAAACAACAACAACAACAGTCTATCATTTAGTTGCAAAGAATAAGTAGATGAAGTAGCTTCTGGTAATTAATCTTTAATGGGTAGCTACAGAAGGAAAACAATTGTGGAGCAAAGAAAAAAAACACTATTAAATGAGCCTTCCTAACCACAGGGAAATAACTTTCAAAAGTCTCTTTACAACATATTCAAAATATACAATAGCAATTTCTGAACCATTTCTAGACTCTAGAGACACTAAGATTGCTAGTGTTTTCATCTCTCTAGCTCAACACTTGTCCAAACACAACTATGACCCTGACTGGGTCCAGGTGCAAGTCTGCTTCCACATTATGCTGTTGTTTCTCTGTTTGCTTATTTTCTGAATTGAAATAGTGTCCGCATAACTTGTTGCTCATGTTTATTTCAAATAAAAAATAAATAAAATGCTAACCTGCAGTAGTTATAAGATGTTCAGCTTTCTATGTATTTGTCTTACTACTACCTCTCTTCCTCCTCGTTTCCCCAAACACCTTGAAAACAACATGGTTAAGCTGAGAGTGTGTTAGTGACCCAAGCTAGGCATGGATTTGAACCTTGGGGCTAACATTTTTAGTACTTCACCATAGTTTCACTCACATTTTTAGTACTTCACCATAGTTTCACTCATTAAATCAAAATGTTAGAAAAATCCAGTGGCCAATGTGTTTACAGCTCTCATTTCTGGTCTGAACTGAAAGGACAGCAATGCAAGTGCCAAACAAATTCCAAAATGATAAACTGGCAAGATTGTTCCAATGTTTGAATTCTAGTGTAACATTAAAAAAAAAACTTGCTTACATACCTGTGCACAATCTCTATAAAAACCTGCATCAATATTTAAGAGAGCAGGACTTCCGGATGACAATGTGGAAAGATCAGATGTGAGGAGCAGGTCTCCATGCTCCCATGCTGAGTTTTCCCTGCTGGAGGGCTCTGAAATGCTTTAAACTACCCTGTAGGGGTGGTGAAGTAAAGAGGGGCACCCTGAATGTCACGGAGAGCCACAACTCTCTTGCTTGACCCAGGGCTTCTTCTTTTTCATCCATGACAAGGCATCATGGCAACAAAGCTGGGACAGCCGAGGCAACAAAGAAATGTGTAGGAGCGGTGTAGATGAACAATGACTGGAGCTGGGTGAGAAGATTCCTTTTTTATTTAGATCCTAACTTTAAAAGGAAAAAAAAAATCCAGGAAAAGAGACTCTTAGAACTATTTCTTAAAGTGGTGAATAACCATAGAGAGAAAAATCCTAGACCCAAAAGAAAGGAACTAAGGGGAGAAAAGCTAAAGACCTTTTAACACATAGAAAATTGGACTTTTAACTGGGTAGGCATTGTTCTAGAAAGGCACTATAAAATGCTGGAACTATCTACTTGACTTTACTCCCATAAATTGAATTAAATTTGCATTAATCAATTTGTCAGACTCAAAACAATGCTAAAACCTAAGCTGAGGGTGCATTTATAGGTAGATGGAAAATATGCTATACCTCTACAAGCCTGCAAAAATTCTGATAAGAGAGATAAAGCTCATTTGAGGACTATGGTGATACTCACTGTTCTATTACTATCTACTTTGCGATTACTTGACTCTATTGTGAGAATAAAGAAGACCTTTAAGTAAAGTAAAGTAACTTTTGATTTTTGCAAAGCTACCTGGATTACTTAAATGGAACTGATTAATAATTCTGAGATGTAAATAACCATGATTATTGAACTTTCTGAGGAGCAACGTTGTACCTGAATATATTGTTTTTTGGATTATTGAGTAAGAATAGGATTTACCAAAATAAGACATGATGCTCCCTCAGGGAAAAATGAGTGAGATTTCAAAAGAAATCGCATTGATGTTTCAAAACATTAGGGATACCATGACAAACAATCACAGAGAAATGAAGAACCTAGTGCAAGGCATAAATGGGAAAATAGAAAATATCCTAAACTGATAATGAACGAAGATCAAAAAGTCTAGGAAAGAGGAGACAACAGAAAGAATGGAGGAAAAGATAGAACAGACAAATCAGCAAATGAAGCAAGGAGATGAGAAGGAGAAGACAATAAAGATAATAATGTCTAATGAAATAAACCAAGGGAAAAGTATTTTAAGTGATTTAAAAATGGAACCAGATAAACAGGAAGATACTTTTGAAAGGGAGATAGGGGCTTAGGTGGACACTCTGGAGACCTGGCAGCTTAGGGGGATAGAAATGGGAGAAATATTCAGACTGTATGGTGAAAATGCAGATGTTGATAGATCTTTGTCTCTCTCCTCTAAGAGGGGTATGGGAGGAAAGCTTAAAAAACAAATAAGAATTGAAGTATTAAAATGGGCATGAGTTGATGGATAGAAAGGAAATATTTTTTTATTTTTTTTCTAATATAATGATAGCATGGTTAAAAACTATAATAGAGATAGAAATAAGAATGCACACTTTTATACAAAGCGATAGAAAGATTTGAGGTTGAAATAATATTATTATGTATGTTTAAATAATATGATGATTGGTACTACAATGATGTATTGAAACATTGAATAACCAAATAATGAAGGACTATGGCTTAATATAAACATGTGCATTAACACTAGAATTAGTAATGGTGGCCTGACTAGATGGTAGAATAGAGATAGAAATAAGAAACGGGGAATATTAGCATATATAATTTTTATATAACAGAATAAAAGCAATAACTACACGGAAAGATTAGCATCTGAAAGATGGTATTACTATATATGCTTAAATAATATCACTGGCATTAAAATGGAACATTGAAATATTGAATGACTAATCTTTTTTTTTTGTAAAAAGAGTTATTATTCCATCAAACATACCGTATTTTCCGGCGTATAAGACGACCGGGCGTATAAGACGACCCCCTAATTTTACAGTTTAAAAAACAGGTTTAAGCCTATATTCGCCCTATAAGACTACCCCCCACTTCCGAGGCAACACCAGTTCTTTTTTTAATTTAATTTTTAATGACTGACATTTTTCGAACATGCTGCCTCTCACCTCTCCGCTCTGTTTCTGACTGCCGCCGGGTCAGAAACATCGCGGAGAAGCCCCAAACCTACCCAGAGGCAGAAGTTTCCACCCCCCACCTCTCACCTTTGTTTTAGGAGCACTCAGCCGCAGCAGTAAACCGCGGCTAAACAACATTGGGAGCGCCTGGAGGGGAGGGGGGGAAACCCAGCTTCTCATTTGGAGCGGATCCGCTCCTCTCGCATCCCGCAGGCTCTCCTGCTCGGCCAAGAGACCGCCGCCATCCCGATCGACACCCCAGTTGGCCCCGCTCCAAAAGTTCCCTCAGGGGAAGCGGGAATCTCCCGGGGACGGCTTCGCACCTGTGGGGAGGCGCTGGGTGCCAACGCCACGGGCGCCCGCAGCCCAGCAGCCGCGCCAACCCGCCCGCTTGGGAAAGGCGAGAGAGAGAGACGGGGAAGCCAGCCAGGTTCTCGCCGCCGAGCCACGTGTTTGCACAGCGCTGGGTTTGTTTGCGGACTTTTGTCCGGACTTGAAAGGCTACCCAGTTTAATGCTCAAGGCTCGCTTCCTGTTCCTGCCCGCCTTGTCAGTGTAACCGCAGGACAGGTTCACCCGGGGAGCGTCCGTCGGCAGGCCCGAGGGAGGGAGGGAGGAGGGGAGAGGAAAGTCGCTTGGCCTCGGCCTGCTGGATGGGATGGGAGCCGGGGAGGGGGAAGATAAGCTCTTCAAGGAATTCAGACGTTTGTCCGGGAAAGGGAGAAGGTGGGACTTTCTTTATGAGGGGCCTGAACGCGCCGTTTCCCTTTCTGCCGAGAGCTTCTCAGATCCAGCCCGGGTGTGGCCTTGGTACGTCCGCCGTAAGAGTAAATATTTGAGAACTCGCGGTCGGGAGGAGAGCCATTTAACGAGGCATCCGCTGCAAAGGACGGCGAGAAAAATAAACGCAAGGGCGCCCTCGCTCTGGACTGGAGCGCCCTTTAGCCTCCGCAGTGGGGGGCCCTACTTATTATTTACTGAATTTTATTCAAACTCACTTACTTACTGAATGTATATGCTTGCTCATCTCGCGGTTTTCTACTCTGGGGGTGTTAATCCGAGACTGTTGCCGCCGGGCGTTCCGTTGCAGCTCCTGTCCCTGCCGCCGAGGCCTTTATTAACAGATTAACAGTTGGAAGCGACCTTGCAGGTTGTCTAGTCCAACCTCCTCCTACATGTGCCTCTACCTAGGATCGAACTCCTGGTTGTGAGGCAAGAGCTCTACCTCTATGCCACAGAAGTTTCCCTTTGGGGGTTCCTTCCAGGCGCCCCCCCCCTTAGGCCTGAGGAAGTGGGGGGGGGATGAAGCTGATACATTGTTCTGGGGCCCATAGAGCTCAAAGGGCCATAAAGGGAACATTTAAAAAAATATTTTTTTTTACAAAACCAAATTTTTAAAAAGAAATATTGGATATATTGGATATGTATACTTCATACTCTCTACTTTGTGTGCATAGCAAAACCTCCTTGCAGCCTTGTTTGGAATAACCTTTAATAATCAGAAACTCAGTGAACAGTTATTTCTGTAATGTATTGGATTTTAATTTCATTACTTAGTTATTTAAGTTGGCAAGTTTGCTTTCATTTCATTTATGAATATATTTTGTATTTCATTTCAATTTATGAATGATGTAGGGGAGGGGGCCCCATATATTAGTCTTGTTCCAGCATTTAATAATCCTCTCGGAGGCCCTGGTCCCCGTGCTTCCTTTTCCCAAACCGCCCTACGGCTGCTCCCCACTTCTACATCCAAACCCCGAGAAGGGTGACCAGGGCAGTGCAGTTTCTAGCTGAGAAGAAGGGCCAAAATAAAAATCATGAAGCTCCCATCAGTTGATAGTTTGGTTTCATGCTTTGACAATATTTCATGTTCGCTATTACAATAGGCAGCAAAGTCTGAAAAGAGCAAAGAAATACTAGCGGGAAATATAGCCTGAACCCAGTTTCCATAAAGTTCCAGTGTTTCTATTAGAAGTGGGGAAGAAACTGAACTGGAGCACCTCTTGAGTGAAAGAGTTAGGGTTAACCTGAAAGTGCCCAAAGGAAGGAGAGTTCCCCATTTTAAAAACCTTTTCTTCCAGCTTTTGCTTACCAAATGCCATTTAAAAAGAATCCTAGCCATTCTGGTTTATTATTAAACAATAGCAAACACACAAATTAATGTATTTAGGCATTATCTTTATTAGGTTCAGTCGAAATGGCTCAAAAGAATGTGTAATGCTTGGGCTGCTCTAGATATCCTGTTGTGCAAAATCTGGTCCTGGAACCATTTAACCCTTTATCCAAAGTACAAGTAGATTCACCTTGATTCATACATCAGACTTTTGTTTTTCCTAGAGATGAGGAATGTGATCTTCTTGGAGAGAGTTTGATTGCTGCACCCCTCATCCCTTTACTATTAACCACATCAGCTGTCATTGTTTTCAGTCAAGAGTCTAAAGATAATCTGACCACCTACTAGTCAGTATCCTATTTCTGTCCAATCTGTAAAAGCCACCTTGGATAACAGAACTTTTGTTCACTAACACCTTATCAAAGCTATAAGATGGAACTTATGGAAGCTTTTGCCATTTCATAATAAAAATTCAAGTTGTGTTGAACTTTACTAGCAGTATAGTGTATTCTCTGAATCTTAAGCTTTGTGAAACCAAGTCTTAGGCAAAAGAGTTTATCATCAAGCTTGGGAGAAAGGGAAGACTCTGTCCATGCTCAGTGGCAAGCCACATAATGTTAAGTATTAATTGAGGTGGATGAAAGGACATTCTCAGAAGAGAGCATGATTAACTGGCTGGAAGAGTGAACTGGAGAACTTGTGTTGTAATATTTGGTCCTGGCTCATACTTATGTTAATCTGTAAGTTATGATAGAAAATACCTGAAATGTTTGTGTATAGTATCATCATAGTTTCTGGGCCCTTATAATCATTAACTGTTAACAATGTTTTTGTTCCCATTATGTTGAAACATAATGGATATTTCTGCCATAATTTCATAGACTTGTTCACTCAACTGACCCAAATTTGGAAGACAGTAAAGACAAGGAAAAAGTCAGCTTAGTAAGGAAAAACAAGACAAGAGAGGTTAGATAGTACTCCTGAGAAGGTAAAAACATGAATGGTGGATTTGGAATATTAAGGCAAATTTTTACCTATATTTGTGAATTCTGATGAGAAAACTATAACCTTAAAATATTTACTGCTGTTCTTGTACCTTCTCCTGCATCTTTCTGTCAATTCCTTTAGGATGGTGATAAAACCATTTAATTAAGCTGCTTTGTGTTCTAATCAGAAAACAAATTTGATGTAGTGGTTAAGGTACCAAGTTAGAAATTAGGAGACTGAGTTCTAGTCCCACTTAGGTACGAAGCCAACAGGGTGACCTTGGGTGAAACACTCTCAGTCTTGGGATAAAGGTAGTGGCAGCAAACCACTTTTGAAATATTGACAAGAAGTCTGCAGGGACCAGCTCATGCCTTCAACACTGAGTTGAAGTTTCACTAGATACCTTTTTTCAGTGTGTTTCCAGGTGTGAACAGCTTGTGGCTAAGTATACTTGCATGTCATATAGCAATGATTCCCCGATATACATTGCAGTCCTCCCCATGTTGCTGTCTGCAATCATGAACTTAAGATTTCTTTGCCCACCAGTAGAAAGCTCTTGGTGGTGAATCCTTAGCAACCCTTTGACATCTGTTGCATTCATACAGCATGCTGAGGCCAAAAATAAGTTGCATTATGATTTAGTGAGATGTATGACAACAGGTAATCCTCAAGTTACAACAGTTCACTTAGCGACCATTTGAAGTTACCTTAACCCCGCCGCCCCAAGTGCTTACCACACAGTCCAAAGTAACAAATGTTGCAGCACCATGGCAGTCGTTCACTCTTGTGGCACTGGGCCAGTGGAGACACACCTTGCAAAGATCTAGCGAGCCTACGGTTTCTTGGCCTGCTTCGGTGCTTCGGGCCTTCGGTGCGTTTGCAGAGAATGGAGGCCTGAAGTATCGCAAGATCACACGAGATCAGCAGCGTGCCATCTCACGCAATTGATTTCATGCACTCTCATGGTACTTTAGGCTTCTGTTCTTTGCAAAAGGAGTCCCGAATGAGATCTGCGGCTAAAGGCTTTGCAAACTGAGGGAAGGGCTGAAGCACCAAAGCCTTCCCTCCAGTTGCAAACACTTTATCTTTGCAAAAAGACTTTGCTGACAAGAACGAAGTCCAGGAGGGCCGCATGTATCCTTCCCGGCTTCTGTTCTTGGCGGCAAAATCTTTTTCGTTTTTTTTTTGCAAAAATGACTGGAGCCTATAAGGGATGCAATCTCTCATCCCTGCAGGCCTTGGCAAGCTTTGCTCAAGATGAAACGGCAGCAGAGTGGCTGGATAGGAGACAGGTCTCTTGATCATTGAGCTCTACATACGGTAAGTGACCCAGTGGGGCAAGATAGTGTGTGGGGGTGGGGGGGTG
>JAPKID020000925.1:0-16069 GCA_026931265.2 Tropidonophis doriae | reverse complement strand
GTTAAAGAAGAGAGACAGAAAGACACACACACAGACAGACACCAAGCAGGAGATGAGACAAATCCAATCTTTATTTCTTAATGTATTTACTTCTGCCACCATCAGCTTTCTTCTCTTCCCCCCAATCCCCACCCCCAAAAAAGTTGCAAGCCAAGACAGCAAATGTCTTGTAATTGGCAAGCCTGGCAGGGAATTGACAGGAGTGTTGTTGGGCAAGTAGGAAGAAAGAAAACAAACCGAAATGGGAGGTGGGGAGGGGGAGATTTTCTGGAGGGTGGGGTGGTCCTGCATTCAGGGGTTTCTTTAGTGGCTTCCATGGATTTTTCTAGACATTTGCAGGCTGTCAGCCCTTCGAGGTAGACCAGACCTGAACACCAGTCATGAATATTGTTTTTATAATGGAGGTATATCTTTCTCATATTACATTCCTGTTTTAGTCTAGGGTTTCTCTTAGCCAACCATTGCCTAGGTTGTGGCTATTCCTCCTGTCCCTCAAGATTATTTTCAGTTTAAATTTCTCTCTATGTGTTCCCCCCAACCCACAAATCCAGATTTAAAGATGAGGGAGAAAAACTTTATTCCACCCAAGGCAAAGTCCTTTTTCTTCTGTGGTTGCAACCTGGAGAATAATTGTGGAGAAAAATGGAAAGACCTCTATTCAACTGGTCCATTAAATGGTCCAAAGAGGGAGCTGAAGAGGCAACGAAAGACATGGGAAGTTCTTCAATCACCTGGAAGAGGCGATGATGAAACAGTTCCCATATTTGTTTTCCTGAATTGGGAAGGTGACTCTGGATTGCTTTTGAAGTGTTGTGGTCCAAGACTCAGAAGCGGTAGGAGTAAGGCCGGCTCTTTTGGACTACTCTAAACCCAAATTCTCATAGAGGGGGTTCTCATCCAAGTCAGAGGAGGCAGAAGATGCAACTGTCCTTAAAAACCTACCTCTGATCCTCCCCATTCTGCATCCAGTGTTCCATGTGTGAGTTCTCACGTCAAAAACTGTTTATGAAATAAATTGGAAAGTTTAACATTCTGGCTAAACTCTCGGTTATACAAAATTGAATAGGTTAATAGTTGGACCTGTTTCTCTGCTTCTTGGCATCTGAAGGTTCTGGATTCCGTTCTTAGCATTTCAAAATTAGCTTCGAAAACTTCCTGACCTTCAAACTGCTTGTGCTGTCCAAAGTAGGGTTAATTGCTAGCGTGTGGATGGGTTACAGGGGGAGAAGAAAAAAAGAGATCTGGAGAATGAGGAGCAGAAGACTGTTGTAGGGACTGACCAATATTCCATTTAATCCAGCATCTTCTCACTAAAGAATCAGCTTTTAGGAGATACCTACAAGCAGAGCTTTCAAGTCAATTTTCTATTTTATGGCATTTCTTTTTATGGCATTTGGATATGCTTGTTTGAGGTTCCATAAATCTCTCATGTTTCTAAGTAGCCAGAGATATAACCAGTTTGGAATAACCCTAAGCCAGATCCCATGGAGTTTAACTACAATGGTGTTTCATAAAGTTTAAAACTCTGAAGTTGTTAGATTGCTTTACTCAAAGATGCGAAGTCTGGAGGTGACTGTCCCTGAAAGGAACATTTTACCTGATATTTTTAAATGAAGATGAGAGTAAAATTTGAGATTAAAATTGAAGCTGAATGAGGAGGGAAGGAAACTTAAACCCTCTGTTCCTATGTTCAAATGTTTGTATGTAAGGATCAATTAAGCTAGAGATTTTCAAGTTAAACTTGGTTCGAGAATATTTGTAATATCAAGTTATCCAGAGTTACCAAAATGTACTTTTTGGACAACACTGTTTGTTCCATGACGAAGAATGCAGAACCACGAAGCCTCATGCGCAAAACCCAATGTTGTGGTTAGGTGATAACAGTGTAGTGAATTGCTCAACAGCATTAGCCAATTCTTTTTTTTGTTGTTGTTGGTATTGTTGGCATCATTGCATGATTCTTGGGGCAATTTTTTTAAAAAACAAGTCCCTCCTTCACATCCTGCCCCCCTCAAACCCTCCAGTTCTGATAGTCTCAACAAATCAGGATTAAATGAGAGTAACCCGTTATGCCCATTTCCAAAAATACCTTTTTCCTGTACTAGCAGTCTCGTGTTACAGGACACGTGGCCATGGTACATTTGAAAAGGACTAAGTTTCAGATAATTAGCAAGCATCAATGCAGGAAAAAAAATATATTGTCCTGCTTTCACTTCAGGCAGGATGTTTCATTTGTAAATGCGTACGTCTGTCCTCTTTCGCAATTTCCTTCCAGTCTAACACATCATAAAATAATTTCCTTTGAATAAAGTTCTTTTTTTGCAGGCTGCTTCAGGAATGCTTATTAAAAATAAAGATAGTGAATAAACTTGCAACGAGGTAATTGAGAACATACTTTTCTATTAGCAGATATTGCAAAACGAAACACGTCCTACTCATTGTTTCCTAATGTGCATGTTTCTCTGAAGAGTAAAAAAAAGGAAACATAAAAAAAACCCTTCAGGACAATGCTTAACCTGGGTTTTGCCGGTATCTCCATTTTTTAATAAACAATTTTAGCAAGAGCACAACGAACAGAAAAAAAATGCTAGAAGTTTGCTTTGTTGGGATCTGAGCTAAGGTGAAGGAGCTATGATGGACACACCATAAAAGGGACTTCCTCAGATGGGAAAAACTAATTGCCAAGATTCATTTGAAGAGTCTAAAAACAAACGTGGGATTCCCTTTTACAAAATGAAACTATGGCTGCAGCTTAATATAGTTCTCATCTTACCATGATGTCCACACAAAGTTGAATGAATACCCTGAGGTTTGTTTTAGAGCAATAAAACCAGTTTAAAACCGTGTTGTGGGATTGTCTGCCACTGTGGTTAAGAGTGACTTGCATCTGAAGACATGCAGCCAGTGGTCTTCTGGCTTAGGTTTGGTTTTTACCCCCCTTCCTTCTCCTTCTTTGGAACATAAAATTCCAGATATGGTTAGGGAGGGATTTTTCTCTGGAAGTCTTTCCAAAGTGGTTGGAAAGACCACTTATCTCTTATTTTCCCTGTCCAAAACTTTCTAGGCAACTCCCAGAAATTCAAGGGAACATGGGATGTTTATCACGTCAACCATGGAATTGTTTCTGGAATAGGCCATAATTGGCTGGATTTAGAGAACACACTAAGCCATGCTTGACATTGGATTTATGGTTATCACACAGGATTGCAAACGTTAGTGTAGTGTAGTGTAGTGTAGGTGAACGTGGCATGGCACAAGGAAGGGCTCCAGCATTGCCACATCAGTTTGGGAACTGAGTTTTAAGACACTGAATGGCCAGTGGTAGGAGTCCAAACAAGATGTTCTGTTTTGGCACAAATCTGACTTCATCTGGTAAGATCAGATCATTTTCAAGAGTCTGGCACCTGTTCTTTTTTAGATCTTCCCTCCTGATGTTTTTAAGTATGGATTCCTACAACAGGGCATGTATCCCACCAGATCCTGGGTTAAAACTGGGAATCTCTTCTTGGACATTCTTGAATGCAATTCAGCATACATGCTCAGGACATGGAACATTCTAAAGGGATGCTGTGTCTTGCCAAAGGATTGTAGGAAGCTAATTGCCAGAATAATGTGGCGCCTTTGCAAGATGCCCCCCAACGTAAACAGACAGGTCTCTTCAGTTACTCCAGGTCTACAGCCCACTCAAACACTTTTAATAGTAAAGAGGCTTTCTTTACAATATTTATTGGTGTACGGAAGTATCTTCTGATGTTCCCAGGACAACTCATGGGAAGGGCCATTTGAGGTGGTGAGATGCCACCTTGATAAACCAAGCCAAGCCAAACATGTCAACGGAAGAGGACTAATGCTCACACTCCTCCCCAACATTGTACATAACACAACATACAATACTTAGTAGTGTCCCTCCTCCAAAGCTTCTTTCTGGACACAAGTTCAGGATGGAAGGACTTCCTCTTCTCCTAATTGACTTGACCAGTAGTTAAGACCAGTTATGGAAGATCTCCTTGGATATCCACCTACTCCAATGGGCCTTTGAAATGAGGAAGCTTCTCCTTTCCCACATGTGCTTTCCGTCTGCTTTTTCAGCACCAGGCAAAAATTCTGTTTGTCCAAGCTTTTTCAGAAGGGAAAAGTCTGGTTTATGTTACATTTTATGGCTCTGTGATTCTTGTTTATTGCAACTGTTATGACCAAAATCTTTTAAAAGGGCACTTATTTTATTCTAAACTGCTCAAAAGCCATTAAAGTCTTAAAGCAACAGATCCCGTTGCTAAGGCATCCTACAGCCAGCTCTCCAGCTGCAGTATCCGTCTAGCGACTGTACAATCTCTTTCAATGCAGGCTGTGGAGAAAGGGAATCTTCTCGCTGACTTGATGCCCATTCAAACCCCAACATTTTATATAGCCAAATTAGTTGAAGTCAGGACAAATAATGTGTGTCAACTCCGACTCCAGAATAGGCATATCTACTGATCTTTATGGCCCACCTAAAGCATTTTACATTTGGTGAACCTGAACACCAACAACACATTTCAGAAAGGGGAACCTTCTCGTTCATGTCCAACCAAGATTCAGTAGTACAGGCCAGTCAACTTTCTCATCCATGGTTAAATTGTGGATGAGGGAAGCTTACTACAAACGGACCTAACATGCAGCAGCAGCAGCTGGAGTCCAGAGACAGCAAACCTCTAGAGATGAGGTTCTGAGATGAGCATAGGAGACTAGAACATGATACTGGACGAGCACTGATGCTGCCTTCCATGACAACAATTGCCCAATCCCCTATATGCATCACAATGCCTTCTGCTGTCCTTTTCTCCCTCCCCAATCTGCCTCCTCCTCATCTTCCTCCCCACAAAGGAACCCATCTTAACATTTATCCACAAAGGAGTGTAGAGGCATAGATCTGGTCAGGGGTGCTTCTGCCTAGCATTTAGTGCCCTGTCCCTTCGTATCTTTGAAGGAATACTAAATTACAAGGCATAATGGCTGAATTCTCTAATATTTCCCCTCCCATTTTACAGTTCTTCCCAGCAGGGAAGGGAGTTCCTAACCAGTCCAGAGGATTCGCTACATACTTACAGAGGTTCTGGCAGATGGGTTTCCAATTTCCCAAAGGGTAGAAGCAATGCAATTAAATTGCGCAAGAAAATCTGAAACCCTCATGCCTCTTATAAAGATCCAATGGGCCTGGTAAGACTTCTGGTCACTCAAGTAATCCTCAATAAAAGCAGGACATGGGATGGAAAGGATACTTGCCTTTTGAAAAAGCATCTCCTGGATTTGCGGGTACAATTGTTCTCCCATTCTTCCCCCCCAAATGATAAACTCAGCCTAGCGGCTAGAAGTTCTACTTGGTATTGTTAAAATTGTACCCCTGTGTGAACTACTTGGCAAAAGCCTCAAGTTCTTAGAACAACCTTGGACACTTTAAAGACTTGTAGACTTCAACTCCCAGAATTCCCCAGCCAGAATAGTTGGTTTGGGATTATCTAGGAGTTGAAGCCCAGAGGTCTTCAAGTGGCCAAGGTTGGGCAACCCTAAATACAGCCCTTCCCTGCTTGCATTTCCTCCTAATCTTACTCCACCATGCCTTTGGTTCCAGTTGTAATGCATTTGTAATCAATTCAGCATCGTTCCTCCTTCTCATTTATCTTTTGGGGTTCACTTCACTGTCCCAAGTCTTGATTGGGACAGTCTAGAATTTAAGTAAGCTGATTTAAACTATTTGCGGGGAGTGAAGATAGGAAGGAGAGGAAACAGTTAGAACATGTCAACTTTGTAAAAGGAAATACCAGTTTATATCCTTGCTTATGTACCGTATTTTCCCCCCAGCATACCTACTATAACCACTTGCACCAATCACGCAATCTCAAAGTAGTATATGGGCCATTATACTTATCCTTAAGAACCCAGTATCCTGACATCTTCACCCAAATGGATGAGATTCAAGGTCTGGCTTATTTCCACATATTGGCATTTGTGACATCTACAAGGCAGATCCTATCTAGCTTGCTCACGAACATCCCTTACCTCAACAAACCCCACAAAAATTCAATTCCATTTCCTTATTTTTATCATACCCTTTGAGGCAAATGGCATGTCCCAATTACTTTTCTCAATATACTTGCCTTAAACAAAGGGCAACTAAACTGCATTTCTTTGTGTCTATTTAGCTTACAAACCGCCAGGCCTTAATTTCAGCTTCCTCTGCCTCACCTTCTACCATTCTACTGTTTTTAGCTGAATCCCCTTCCCCAAAGAACACTCTTAAAAGCTTTAAATCAACTTTGTGACTTTTTTTTTTATTGATGGGCGACAACTTTATACTCCTAGATATCACTACACTGTGTACACTTAGGAACTCAACATTATAGGAGAGCAGACAGCAAAATTAAACAAAGCAGACTAAAAGAAAATATCAACCTTCATTATTTTGCCCATTTTTTGTTTTAAAATCCCATGTACACAGAAGCATAAATGCAGTTTTGAAATCTCTTAATAGCAATAAAGTTACAATCACCCATCTATATAGACTAACATTTTTAACTCCAAGTATTTTGATCTGCAATGTGTACTTAAGCAGTTTTCCATCGCACAATTATTAAAATGAGTATTTTTTCCCATATCAGAAACCAGCAACTCTGTATATTGTAAATTTTTTTAAGAGTATTTCTTTCTTTTTTTTTTAAGGAGAAACTTTTTTTCCTTGATAGACACTGGTTCATTTTTATCATTTATCAAAAAAACTAATGGGAGAGGATGCAGAAGGGCAGGTCTCTTTTTTTTAAGTTTTTTTTTAAGTAAAGATAAAACATTTTCACAGAAATCTACAAGTTTTGTTGCTGGTGCAAAGGCTGTTCCTATTATGCATTTAGAAAGTGGGAATCCATTGCAAATCCCATTTTAATCTCTTAGGACTTAGCGTTAGCGCCAAAAAAAAAAAACGAAAAGAAAGGAAAAAGAAAAGAAACAAAGAAAAGCCCACAACCTCCATGGGATTGTTTAAGCCCAAAGACTTCATTTTGCCAAGTCAATAAGCAACACCAACTAGGTTGTGTTTACACACCTCTGGAAAGGAACTCCCCCTTTCCTCTATTCAACAGTTGCAAAAGGGGAGGAGGAGAGGAGGAGAGGAGAGGAGAGGAGAAAGGGGGCTTCTGAAGATCACTGAAAAAGAAAGGGGAAGGAGAAAGGAGAAGAGAGTTGGTGTTCTAGAAAGCGGATAATCTGGCAAACACAGCAGAAGATTGGAGGTTTCAAAGCAGGTCAACTCGGCGATAGTACAGGAGGTAGGCTGTGCGCTCGGCTGACGGTTTTACCACCTGGTGTTGAGTAATTACTTTGACAGCTTGGTCATCTATGCGCAGCCAGCCATTAAGACCAATCTGAAAGACATCTGTAGTATAGTGTCCACCAGTCGCGCTGTTTCCATGATGGTAGACAACTGCCAAGAAATGAAATTTAAAAATAAAATTGTTAATGGGAAATGTTGCAAAAAAGAGCTGGTTTGTCTGGAGCAGAAGTTGGCAGCTATGGTAACTTTACGGCCTTGTGGACTTCAACTCCCAGAATTCCTGAGCCAGGATTCTGGGAATTAGAAGTCTACAGGCTGTAAAATTGTCTAGTTTCTCATCTTTGCCTAGGCTGGCACATTTCTGCTGTCATCTCAATATGTTTCTATCTCCCTGAAGCTTTGTTTGCTACAGCATTACTGAAAATCACAGTGATTTCTTTAACATTTGGTGATTTTACAGAGTGTTAGAGGCAAAGGGGGAAAAATAAATCTTATCTCTCTACCCCCTGGAGTGTTTGAGAGATATGATAGGGGTTTTTTTTGTAGCAACTGTGCAACTAAGAAATGATTACAAATTTAAGAAATATCCTCCTCCCCAAACCATAATCCAAGCAACTATCTCTCACAATCTATTGTGATGCCTCCCTCGACTGAAGTTCAAAGCTCCAGCTGCCTCACAAATGGGAAGCCTAGAGCAATTTAACTCGGTTTCTTTGGTTTACAGTATAGGATCTAATTAGGATCCTGATTTCAGGTCCTGCAATTTCACAATTCTAAACTTTTGCTAGTACAATTATCGACTACTTTAGATTTAGGAAGGGAAGAAACCAAAATATTTTTTTCCATTTTCTTAACCTTAAGGGGTAAGACTACATACCTGCAAAGAGCCGGTAGGTTCTTTGGCCTTTAAAAATCTTACTTTTCACTCCTGGCGACAGCAGCTCTGAAACAGAATACAGAATGTGTGGTGAATTAGCACCTCTGGAAGACTCAAAAAACCCCAAACTTCTGGCTGTTCTTTTTCACATGCAATCAAGCAAGGGATGGGAGTGAACCCAATAAAGTCTCAAGCAGGCAGCTGACAAGAGTCTGTTGGCCTTAGCGCCTCCATTCAGCTGTAGTGACCCAAGAAATGCAAGGATTCTTCCAGGGAGTTTCCTTTTAGCTGTTTAGAACTTGACAGGAGGGATAATGAGCAAACCCACCTGGCCACATTTGCCTCTTGACAGGAGTCGCCAACCTTGGCAACTTCACAACTTGTGGACTTCAACTCCTAGAATTCCCCAACCAGCATGGGAGTCGAAACCCACAAGTTGTAAAGATTGCCAAGGTTGGAGGCCCCTGCCTCGTAAAATTAAACTCCAGAAGGGCTTGATTCCAGCCAAAATTTGGACAAACAAAACATAAAAGGATTTATTTCAATGCAAAACAATTTGGCACACAGGATGGTTGTCTTGGGTCTGAAATGCTGTGTTTTTGGTTGGAGCACATCTTTAGAAGCCACCAAATTTGCCCCTGTGTAGGAGCTACACTTTAGTAATATACAAGTGACTTGGGAAGCACATGGAGAGTGTGTTTGCTCACCTTTAGCTAGAATCCCTCCCTCACATCCACACAAACACTAATAATTTAAAAAGTCCCGCTCAGATATGATGTAACTTACAATGAGGACAGCACATCTTTCTCCTTCTCTGCTGGCCACTTTTTACAGAAACACAACTGAGAGCTTTTTAACAAACTGTATCACTCTTTGGTTTGGTGACAGCTGTGCCTCAGATAGAAGGTCCATACAGAGAGTGGTAAGGACCATGGAGAAGATTATAGGAAGCTCACTTCCTGTTATTCAGAATGCTGCTTTTACTGCTTATAAGTGTTCTGTGCTTAGAGCTCAAAGGATTGTTAGAGATCCCACACACTTTACGGTGTGTTTCTCTTGCTCCCATCTGGGAGAAGGTTTCGAAGTATTTCTAGCAGGACTACCAGATTCTGTAACAGCTTTCTTCCCTATGCCATCCGCCTGGTAAACTTGCAAGATTCATTTTTCTCGCCATGTACTTCTATACATCCGAATTAGACTGTGTTGTTTCTCAGTGGTGTCATATAATATATGTGGAGTATATGCATAATTTTGTATTTATTTATTCATTTTGTCATGTTTATGTAATGTATGTTGGAAGCAGTGACCCTTTGAGAGCTGTATGCAATGAAATTTCATTTTAATGTACGCCGATCAGTGTACGTTCAAAGTGACAATAAAGTTAGTCTCAAGTCTAACTTCTAAGTTAGAAGAGTTTGCATCTGCTTTTAAGACAAAGTGACAAATTATTAATTAGATATTATGGTCTGATTCTATCCTGGCTTGTTTGTATAAATCATATTTTTTCATTCAGAAATATAAATATCTAAAAAAAATGCACCACTTAAAAATTGAAAGTTTTGCATTTCAGAATCATATACAGGAGTAAAAAAAAGGAATATGGGAAACCAAAGTGTTTGGATAGAAATTATGTATTCAAAAGAAATGTATATACTAGGAAATATTTTATACAATTGTAAGCATATTTAAAAATTACCCTGTCGTCCTTCTCTTTTACATATGAATATATGTTTTTTGGGAAGAGGGAATGCTGAATAATAGGGAAGTATTTGAAGAAGGGCATTACAATAAGGTTGTGTAGTACTTCAGATTGATTTCAAAATTGTGCTTAAAGACTTATGGAAGCATAGGTCCTCAAATGCCTGCAACTTTTTAAAAGCACCTGCATATTTTCAAATGTTTGTACTATGAATAGCGCCATTGTGGTTTCTATAGAAAAAGAAACACTTCACAGGAAGTGTTAATACCAGTTTTGTTAATACCGGCCTGGCCTGACGACTGGCTACCCCTTTTTAGTGTAGTTGGGATTTTAAATTTTAATAGAGGGTTTTTGGTAGTTTTTAATTTATGGGTTTTTTAGCACAGGAGCGTATTATTTAATATATTTTTAACAGTATTTGTTGTATTTTGCATTGTTTTTTATTCTGCCTGTGCACCGCCCCAAGTCCCTTAGGGGAGAGGGGGCGGACTAAAAATAAAAATATGAAAAAAATATGAAAAAGCTAATTTCGCTGAAGCTCCTAGATCTGAATTCTATCCTAGTCCAGCTTGTTGAGAAAGGTGTGTCTTAAGTGAGCGGCGGAAGAGGGGAAGGTCTGTGATGGTGTGGAGTTCGGGGGGGAGGTGGTTCCAGAGGGCAGGCCCGGCCACAGAGAAGGCCCTACTCCTGGGTGTCGCCAGCCGGCATTGACCGCCGGTCGGCACCCCGAGGAGGCCCTCTCTGTGGGAGCGAAAAGGGAAGCAGTTCTGCTCCCTCCCATATTTGGGGCATACCAGGGTGTTGTGACACTATATATATACTTATTCCCCTGGCTCAGCTGATCAGGAGGGGGCCTAGTGGCAATTACAACTGCCTCACATGCAATACAGCCCCGGTTCGAATCCCAGTAAGGGTATGGCTAGCTGATGAGAGCTAAATAGCTTGAGATAGATCTATACTAGTATCCCTTTATTTGTCAGCACAAAAAAAGGTAACACACACACACACACACACATATTTATCTATCTTGGCTGTACCTGTCCAGTACTCCATGCATTTGACTATGTAGCTTGTGGCAGAGTTTTCATTTTTATTTTGCTTGGAATGCAGTCTGTCCTACCATATTCATGTTCTCTTTCTCTCCACTGTGATATTCCTGTCCTTGGGTATTTTTCATAGTTTTGACATGTGACAGAAATGGTTCTATTAACTTTAGTTATGTGCTGATCTTGCAGGTTTTTTGGGGGGGTGTTTTTTTTTTTGCCGTCTTTATTTTAACAAGGATGTTGTTGCTGGTTCCTTTCTCCTGCTTTCTTGCTGGAATGTGGCCTTCACTGACTCAGCCCCAGCCTGTCATTTAGAATCATTTCCTCTCTCTAAACCCTGTCCTTGTTTTGTGCAAAATTAGCACAATCCGACGGCCACGGGCGAACCTGGGAAACAGTTCCAGACTTGGTTGCGATGCTTGTTTGGCGCAAATTGCCTCTCTTGACAGGTCGCGCGATAAACAAAATAACCGCTGCTCGCGTTTTTCGTGGTAAACAGCCAAATTATACAGGAATGCTTTAAATACGGCTACGTTAATTGCAGCTAGTTATCTACCCCCCAAAGCGAATGCATTCCGATGTTGCATGGACAGAGGGATAGTTCAGGATCACAATAAGTAGATAGTGCTGCCCCAGGGAGGCCAAACCTGTAATACTGCATCCAATTTTGGGCACCCACGATACAAAAAGGATGCTGAGATCTTAGAAAGAGTGTAAAGAAGAGTGCAGAGAAGATAATAAAGGGGTCTGGAGGCAGAACCATACTCAAATATATGAAGAACTAAAACGTATGAAGAACTGAAACATTTGAGGAACTAAAACATGTGAAGAACAGTCACAGGAACTGGGCCTGGCTAGTCTAGTGAAGAGAAGGACCAGGGGACACATAAGAGCAGCCTTCCAATATTTGAGGGGCTGCCACAGAGAAGAAGAAGCTGTTTTCCAAAGCACCTGAAGGCCAGACAAGGAATCATGGATGGAAACTGACCAAGGAGAGATTCAACCTAGAAACAAGGAGAAACTTTCTGACCATGAGAACAGTCAACCAATGGAACAGAAGTTGTCTTCAGAAGTTGTGGGAGCTTCATCTCTTGGGACTTTCAAGAAGAGATTGAACTGCCGTTTGTCAACAATGATGCAGGGCAGGGGTAGTCAACCTTTGTATACCTACCGCCCACTGTTGTATCTCAGTTAGTAGTAAAATTTCTAAACACCCGCCGGTTCCACGGTAATGATGATTTATAAAGTAGGGAAGTCAATTAAATTTTTAAAAAAGGAAAATGCTTCAGTATCGGACAAAACCCTGACCGCCCCCCCATGAAAGCTGGAACGCCCATTATTTATTTATTTATCAAACTTATACCCCGCCCTTCTCTGGGAGGACCCAGGGCGGCGCACAAGCAATATTAAAACAATACAAATATACAGAAATAAATAATTAAAAACTTATTAAACAATTACCCCGTGCTAAAACTATTTAAAACTCTAATTAAAATTTATGACAATAAAATCAGCAGGTGGGGGGTTATGTTAGGCCGGCTTATTGAAATAAAAGCATTTTCAGACGCTGGCGGACAAGGCGGAGGTCCGAGGTGGTGCGTAGTTCGGAGAGGAAGGTCGTTCCAGAGAGCAGGGCCCGCCACAGAGAAGGCCCTTCCCCTGGGCATCGCCAGCCGGCATTGCCCATTCCACTTGAAGGCTGGTGAACTCCAACTCCCAGAATTCCCCAGCCAGCATAATTTACTCTCTTGTGATCCCTTCCTCTGCCATCTCTCCACCTAGATCAGAGGTCTTCAAACTGGGCCACTTCAAGACTTGTGTACTTCTGCTGGTTGGGGAATTCTGGGAATAGAAGTCCTCCAGGCTTAAAGTCACCAAGTTTGGACATCCCAGATTTAGATGAACCCTAATCCTGGTTTACCTTTAAGACTTCTTTCCAGGGTGCAATCGATCGATTTAAATTCCTTTTTTTGTGGCTGGATCTCTTTATGAAAAAAAAAAATCCTTTCACCTCTTTCTAGCCACTTTCTTGCTCAGCAGGCGTCCAGCTTTGAAAGCTTGTAAGGGGGAGGCGGAATGTGTGTTTGTTGGTCTTGGCTTGTGAAAGTGACAGTCTCCTGCTGTGGCAGGCAAAACTGAACCCCCGGAGGGCAAGGATTGGGCTGTGTTTGTTAGACAAAGACAACAACTGCAAAGCAAACAGAGAGAGAGAGAGAGAGGGATCTGGAAGAATCTCCCTTCCGGGGGAAATCTCGCCTGGATGCTGATGTGGAATCTTTGCCTGCAGAATGGATTCCCTCCAGTCCTAAACCAACGACTGGGGGATCCATTCTGCAGGCCAAGATCCCCTTTGGGTGAACGTCACAATCCAGATGAGACAACTGATTTTGTCTTTGCTTTTCCCAATTTAGAGTTGCTTTTCGGTTGATTCTGACAGTGAGAAACAATTAGCCAATGGGACTGCTTGCCACTAGACGTTGACGGTGCTCCATCACTGGAGGCTTTTAAGAAGAGACTGGACGGCCGCTTGGCTGAAATGGTGGGGTTTCCTTCTTGAGCCGGGGGCTGGACTAGAAGACCTCCAGGGTCCCTTTCAATAGAGTGATTCTGTATTAGGGATGACATGAGAGCCGTCTTCCAATATTTGAGGGGCTGCCCCAAAGAAGAGGGGGTCGACCTCTTCTCCAAAGCACCTGAAGGCAAGGCGAGAAACAATGGGTGGAAACTAATCCAGGAGAGAAGCAACCTAGAAATAAGGAGAAACTTCCTGACAGTGAGCAACAATTAACCAGTGGAACAGCTTGCCACTAGAGGTTGTGGGTGTTCCATCACTGGAGGCTTTTTTAGAAGAGGCCAACCTGGAATGGAACAGGTAACCCTCAATTTACGGCTACAAACTAAGCTGAGAAATGTGTTATATTAGTTTTGTCCCGTTTTACGACCTTTCTTGCCACCGTCACTAAGTGAATCACCGTAGTTTTTAAGTTACTCCCACGGTTGTTGAGTGAACCCAGCTTCTCCCTTGACGTTGGTGATCAGGAGGTCGCAAACGGGGACCAGGTGACTCCTCATTACAGTGGCCGTCATAAGTACGAGTCAGTTGCCAAGCTACCGTATTTGGATTGCGTGACCATAAGGAATACCGCAACGGTTGTTAACTGTGAAACCCAGCCCTGAGTCCTTTTGGTGGGAGGGACCGTTGTAACTTCGGTCACTAAGTGAACCGTTGTAAGTCCAGGACCCCCACCTCTGCTTTTCATTTTCGGCAGCCGCTGGAGCGCAGGGCAGAGAAGCTGCCAAGGATCGCAGCATCAGCTCGGGTGGCAATTTCTCTCCCTCCGGCACTACAATCCCCATAACTCCCAGCCCCCAGGACTTGCCCTGCTCGGGAAATGCAGATGGATTCCTTAAGTCAGTGGCTGCGGTTTATTTCTGCCTTTTACAAAGGAACAGTTCTCATGCAGATAAAAATCTCCTTTTTGTTTTGCCAGCTGGAAAATATTTCAAGATCTCCTTAGATGGCTCCGTTTTTGTAATCCTGGTTTGTTTGCAGCCATGGTCTTTTAGCCATTTGGGCACAAAGAGCCAGCTTTGACGGCTTGAACATCCCAAATGTCGGCTGTCACTCCCCGAAGTTAAGAATAACACAGTTGGAAGGGACCTTGGAGGTCTTCTAGTCCAACCCCACACCCAAGCAGGTGACACTACACCATTCCCGACAAATGGCTGTCCGATCTCTCCTTGAAAACCTCCAGTGATGGAGCGCCCACAGCTTCTAGTGGCGAGCAGTTCCACTGGTTAATTGTTCTCACTGTCAGAACGTTTCTCCTTAATTCCAGGTTGCTTCTCTCCTGGATTAGTTTCCATCCGTTGCTTCTTCTCCTGCCTTCTGGCTCTTTGGAGAATAGCTTGACTCCCTCTTCTTTGGGGCAACCCCTGAGAGATTGGAAGGCTGCTATCATGTTTCCCTTAGTCCTTCTCATTAAACTAGAATCAAACCCAGTTCCTGCAACTGTTCTTCATTATGTTTTAGCCCCCAGTCTCCTAATCCTCTTTAATAGATTAACCGAGTTGGAAGGGACCTTGGAGGTCATCTAGTCTAACCCCCTCATCCAAGCAGGACAGCTGGCATCATATCTGACTGATGGCAGCCCAGTCTTTTCTTGAAAGCCTCCAGGAATGAAGCTCCCACAACTTCCAAAGACAACTTCTGTTCCATGGATACAGATTAAGGGAGTTGGAAGGGACCTTCAAGGTCTTCTAGTCCAACCCCCTCACCAAGCAGGAGACCCTGCACCATTTCTGACAGAGGGCAGTGCAGTCTCTTCTTGGAAGCCTCCAGGGATGAAGCTCCCACAACTTCCGAAGGCGACTTCTCTTCCATGGGTTGGTTGTTCTCACGGTCAGGAAATTCCTCCTTATTTCCAGATCGAATCTCTCCTTGGTCAGTTTCCATCCATGATTCCTTCTCTGGCCTTCTGGTGCTTTGGGAAATCTCTGTTGCCTCCTTCCTGTGGCTGAGGGTGTGTGACCAGCCCAAAGTTTCCCCAACTGACTGTGTGCCTCGGGCAGAAAAGACAAAGAGCCCGGAGAAGCACCCTTGAGTAAAACTCGATCCCTGAACTGTCCATGGTCGTGGGCACCAATCGCCCCCAGCCCACAAGGCTGCTGGTCAGCAAAGCTCATCCAAGCCTGGCTGCTTCCGGAGGGGCTCTTGGTGCCCTCTTGAGTTTGCTTGCTTTCTCACAAACGTTTCATGACCCAACTAGGTAACATCATCAGTGCTAGAAGGAGAGTGGTTTGCAGAGAGGAGGAGGAGGAGGAAGACTGTGGGTCCTTAGCAGCCTCTGAGCTTGGTAGTTTTCTGTCAGACGTTTCATGACCCAACTATATAACATCATCAGTGCTGGTGAGGAGTGTTGTTTGCGCTCAGTTTATATTCTGGTGACTTGCTTTTCTGTGTGTGGGGCAGCCCCTCAAATGCTGGAAGACTGCTCTCATGTCCCCCCTACTCCTCCTTTTGTGGTCACTTGCCGCACGATCACGGAGACGTCTTCGGACAGCGTTGGCTCTTTAGCTTTGAGACGGAATCGAGCACCTAGAGTCGGGAATGACCAGCACGCGTGTCCGACGGGAACCTTTATTGT
>JAPKID020000924.1:0-16070 GCA_026931265.2 Tropidonophis doriae | reverse complement strand
CAATTTGGCAGATCTAATCTCACCAGGATCAAAGTTGACTCAGTCTTCCATCCTTCCGAGGTCTGTAAATGAGCACCCAGATTGTTGGGGGGCAGTGTTCTGACACTGTAATCCGTTTTGAGAGGGCCATAAAGCACTGTGAAACAGTATAAAAATCTAAGTGCTGTTGCTATATTGCTGTAATACACAGGCAGGACTGTAGTCCTCTCTATATTACCATCACAACAGTGAGCAAATAAGTGAGAAAGTCCAAAATGTGAATGATAAATTCATATGTCTGTTACATGTGATGTTGTAGTTTTATCATGTCTTTGATTCTGTGGTTTCACTGTACCTTATTCCAAGTTGTCTCTTTAACAAACATAACATTTTAAATATTTGTAGCAATATTTAAGAAAACAGTCTGTTGTATGGTTGAAGATAACTTCAGGACATTGTGGATGTTTTATATCTCCAAACTTCTTATATCTCGTCAATATGCAAAACCTACAGAATGCTTTTAAACTGGGTCTTAGCTACACTCCAATGGCTGATGTGGCATTGGACGCACTGGAGGACTGGTCAGCTCACATTCCCAGATACACTATTCAGCCTTATTACAAAGACATTGTGCCTTGCCTTGATGGTTATTTGAAAACTTCTGCATCAGCAGGTAAAAATAATAAATATACATCCTTTATTTACATCAGTAAATCTAGGAATATGAAGCTGTTCTAACACCATTCTTGTATTACTGAATAGTCTTGTAGTGAGTAACATTTGAGGTATGAAGGACTGTAATTCAACCTCCTGAATTATAGTCCTGTAAAACTACGTGGTGGCAGTTTATAAGAGCATTGATGGAAGATGTATGTACTCAATCATTTATGCTGCATTTGGGGGGCTTTGGTTTAAATTAGTTTCTTGAAAAATCATAAATACTTACTTTGTTTTAAAATTTATTTTATTGCTTGCATATTAAATTTTTGTGGTTTTTTTCCCCCCTTTAAAATAGGTGAATCTCAGAATAATTTGGAAGTGAAGAAACTTTCCAAAGCCATCCAGAAAGGAATGAACAAAGTAGTTATTCAGCATCTCAAAAAATCAAAGAACCTTGAATTGGTAAATAATTTTCCTGCCTTTCTAAAATATTAGCTTTTTATTTGGAAAAGTGATAGATGGTTTTACTATTTCAATAAAAGTTAACTTTATTTATTACTAGCCGATAACCCGACGTTGCCGGAGTATTTATTTATAGAAGGAAAATGTCTGGTCCAAATGTAATTTCTAATGTTGGATTTTCCCCCTTATAGAGGGAGCCCCCTTGTGGAGTACTGGGAAATCGTTACCGTAGCAACTCCACTGTGCTGCACAGTAGAATCCATTTTATGGCAGTACAATAGTAGTTATTTTAAGGCACAACAGTTGTATCTTAACAGAACACACATACTGAGGGGTTTTAGGGGTGTCTTACCTCCACAGTATTTGTTTCCAGAGAATACATTATCTGTATACTAAGTTTGGTTGAAATTGCTCGAGGCGTTCCAGAGTTATGCTGGAACATACACACAGACAGAGCCACTTTTATATAAATAGAAGAAAGTAAGAAAAAGAAGGAGAAAGAGGAGGAGAAGGGGAAGAAGAAATAAGCGTTGAATAGAATTTACATATTAAAGCTTAGAATTTCTCAGTAAATTGTCAGTGTCTCACATATTTCATTGGTAGTAATAAAAACACTGTATGGTTTATTATAGAATATCTTGTCCTCAGGCAGGCTAAAATCTCATACAAATAAAACTGTACCTGCGGGCATGATCTGACAATATTCAGAATCAATAAACATTTCATTTTACCAAAATGAAATTTACAGTATTAAAGAACTGTCTAGCAAAGTTTGGTTTATGAAATATTGAAGATTTATAAAATTAGAAAAGAGTATCTTACTTTTATTACTTTGTTTTGAAAAACACTTTACACATGTATTATCTGTAGGCCAAAGTCAATTTTATAAAACCATTTCTGTTGAAAACTTTCTAAATTGAATAAATAAATGTAAGATGTTCCAGGAATATTTGTAGGATTCACAGGTTTCTGACAAAGGAAACTGTTGAAGCATTGGTATATCCTTTGGTTATTTATGCCTCTATTACTGTATGTAATATTCTCCTGACCAGTGTTACCAATTTGTGTCTCTGTTGCCTGATTTTATACCAGAATAATGCATTTAAGGCTTTTTTAAACCTTTTCAGCTGTTCGTGTTCTCATTATATTGCTATACTTTAGGAGGAAGATCCATCTTTAGAAGCAGTAAGAGCTAGAGTTGTACGCCTTCTTGGAACTTTGGGAGGACAAATCAATCGGCATTTAATTACAGGTAGCAATTTTCTCTACATGCTTTTATATTTTTTTCTTGTTTTAAATTGCTGCACTGGTTTTGCACTTATATATTGGTTTTAAGTGTTTGAAAGTTGCCCAGAATCATATATTGTACATACTCAAGTATTAGCTCATCTGTGAATAAGCTAGTTCTCAGATTTTTAACCAGGCATTCTTTTCTAAATGTGCCAGCTGCTTCTGCAGAGGAAAAGATGAAGAAATTTGTATCCTGGGATATAGAGAAGCGTCTGAATTTTGCAGTTCCATTTGCTGATATGAAGCCTATTATATACTTGGATTTATTCTTGCCTCGGGTCACTGAATTGGCTCTTTCTGCTAGTGACAGACAAACTAAGGTATTAGGCTGAATGTTTTTGTTCTGTTCTTTTCTGTTGAACTAATTTTTTTTCTGGATTGGGGCTGCAGTTCATTATTGAAAATAATCTAGATATGAACGATACAAATAAATATTCCAAAAGTATAAACTGTGAAGATCTTTGAATACAGTGACATTATTTACTTATTGATTATTGGAGGCAATATACTGACTCCGTAAATCACTTAAAGGTAAAGGTTCTCTTCCCACATATGTGCTAGTCATTCCCAACTCTAGGGGGTGGTGCTCATTTCCATTTCAAAGCTGAAGAGCCAGTGCTGTTCAAAGATGTCTTCATGGTTATGTGGCTGGCATGACTAAATGCTCAAGACGCAAGGAACGCTGTTACTTTCCCACCAAAAGTGGTCCCTATTTTTCTACTTCCATTTTTTACATGCTTTTAAACTGCTAGTTTGACAGAAGCTGGGACTAGTAATGTTACGTGGCGCTAAGACAGTGATGGCGAACCTTTTTTGGCTCGCGTGCCAAAAGTGGGTGGAGCACAGGGGTGGGTTGTGCGCAGGTGTGCCACACGTGTGCGCACTTTCCCCCTCTGGTTTGCTTATAGGGTCATTTTTCACCCTCCGGAGCCTTCAGGGAAGCCTCTGGAGGGTGAAAAACGGTCTCAAAAGAAGGCTGAAGTCAGCTGGACATGCGCGCTGAAGCTGACAGGGCAACACCTCATGTGCCCTAACAAATGGTTCTGCGTGCCACCTTTGACACCCGTGCCATAGGTTCGCCATCACAGCTCTAGGGATTTGAACTGCCAACCTTTCGATCAACAAGCTCAGCGTCTTAGCCACTGAGCCCCCTTTGAAAAACCGCTTGGAAAGTGCTGTAAAGCACTATGAAGCTTTATATTAGTCTAGGTGCTATTGCATTTATATCAGTTTTTTTCTCAGAGACTTCAAGGTGATATACATAGAAGTCTGCCTTACTTTTATGTTTACAGCAGCAGCTCTGTGGGAGAGGTTGGGCGGCCAGAAACTGGTATGGAATGCTCCAGTGAATTCCATGTCAGATAGAAAGTAGAACTTGATTTTCTCCTGTACATGCCCAAGAGTGTAAGCATTACTCACGTCAGCTTTCTAATTGCAGGATAAAAATGTTAATTATTTGGTGAAATGTTCATCCCTGTATATATATTGCTTTTTATGTATTAAAGGAAAATTCAAGATTTAGTGTTATAACATAACATTCTTTCACATTAAATTGTATTTTTATCAGATACAACTTGCTGAATAATTCATAATGATGTTAGTTTGGAACAATCCAATCTAGTAGCTGATCAGTAGTCACATTTTTCAGGTTGCAGCTTGTGAGCTGTTGCATAGCATCGTTATGTTCATGCTGGGAAAAGCTTCTCAAATACCTGAAGGTCACGAGAATTCCCCACCAATGTTTCATTTGTATAAACGTATGTTTCCTGTACTGCTTCGACTTGCTTGTGATGTGGACCAGGCAAGTAAATTTCGTTTTACTGTTTCAGAGTGAGATTGGTTTTTGATGTAAAACAAAATAAACACCTTATGAGAGGATTTCCAATAATTTTGGGTTTCATCTTTGGTCGTATTGCTTCTCCCACAGAAAAACTTACTATTTTGTCTGTTACATAGTGGAAGCCATTAAAACTAAAGAAGAGGAAAATAGTTTAAAACTAAAAAAACGGTCATCAGTTCTGTCAATATATAGGTTAACTGAATTTAATTTAATATTGGACTACAAAATACATATTAGAAAAATGAGACCCACTTTGGCCAGTCAATTCCTGATATAAACAATGGATCAACTTTCAGTTGATTAACTCCCCCCGCCCCTAAACAACAACAACAACAACAGGTCCTGCACTTGTGGAAAAAACTCTAGGAAGGAAATAAAAATATTTCAGGAAAATTTGAGAATACCAATAATCTCTACTTAGTCTTTTTTTTTAACTGTTCACATTTTTAATGAATTTGTGAATGCCTTCCTGTCCTATCCTAACCTTTCAATCCATTTACTTGCTCCCTTGAGTTCATTTATGTTTTGCATATTATGATTCCTACTACAAACTCATAAGGACAAGAAGATTGTTTGATTGAAATCTGTACCGTATTTTTCGGAGTATAAGACGCACTGGAGTATTAAGACGCACCCAGTTTTTGAAGAGGCAAACTTTTAAAAAATAAATAGGTAGATAGAGGGAGAGAAAGAGAGAGAAATACAGGAGGTAGTTAGGGAGAGAGAGAGTAGTTAGGGAGGGAGGGAGAAAGAAAGATGAGGGAGGGAGGGAGGGAGAGTTAATTAGGTAGGTAGGTAGATAAAGGGAGAGAAAGAGAGAGTGTGTAGATAGGTAGGTAGGTAGGTAGGTAGATGGATAGAGAGATATAGAGGGAGAAATGCAGTAGATAGGGGGAGAAAGAGTAGGTAGATAGGTAGATAGAGGGGAGAGAAAGAGAAATAACAGTAGGTAGGGAGGGAGAGAGTGTAGGTAGGTAGATAGAGGGAGAGAAATAGAGAGAGAGAAATACAGTAGATAGGTAAGTAGAGAGAGTAGGTAGGTAGGTAGATGTTTCCAGTGTATTTACCCATGTGCTGGAGAAGGAAATCACTGACCACCTTTGGAACAAATCTTTGTTTCTGCAGACCCAGTACTTGACCAACATAATTCTCATCAATCACGCTAACTAAACAGCTTTCCAAAAGGGAAAAAAAAACACCTTTTTGTACTGTGCAAACCTCCCCCAAACAGCCCATTTTTTGCAAAAATGGGCCCGGTTTTTTTTCAAATAAAAGGCATGAATATCCTTGGCGGGACTTGCAGAGTGCTCCTGGGACGGGTCAAAAATGAGGAAAAAACTGGCACATTTATCGCAGAAACGGGTCATTTTTTGGACAAAAAAATTGCATGCATAGCCTTATGGAGGCTTATAGAGTGCTGCTGGGAGCGGGGGGGGGGCACAAAAACACCCTGGTTTTTGCTCATTTCTCCCCTCCCCAGCCCCCAGGAGCTCTGTGGAAGCCTCCATAAGGGTATGCGCGCAGCCATTTTGGTGAATGGGGTGGGGTTTCAGGAGGCATAAATTGCTGTATTTGATGTATAAGATGCACCCAGATTTTCAGCCTCTTTTTAGAGGAAAAAAGGTGTGTCTTACACTCCAAAAAATACAATATTTCAAATGGACTGTGATCAATACAAGTTTTAGTGTCATTTTTGTATAACTTGGCATTTTTGGTGTAGTTGCTGCTATTGTATTATTGATGGTGACATTGTTCAATGGGTTCGAGGGATCATTCTTTTGAGAGCGAGACATCGGACTTTCATTTTAATGTATCTTTTTGTGAGGCCAATAAATTACAATAAAGATTATCTTGTCTCACATGAGTTGCAGAAGGCATGAGAGAACTGTACTTACCATATTACATCCTCAAACCCTCACAGCTTCAACCTTAAACTGTCTACCGTGGACCTCATTCCTAAGAGGTCCTTAAAGGGGGCGTGGATAAGCACACCAGCGTGACTACCATCCCTGTCCTACTGTCCCTATTTACTTGCATTCATTTCCTTTGTTCATGTCCATGTTCATACTTATACCTGCTATCCTGTACATGTTTGACAAACTAATAAATAAAGTAAGTAAGTAAGTAAGTAAGTAAGTAAGTATGTAAGTAAGTAAGTAAGTAAGTCACAAGTAACATAGACAGGACATGATTGTTGGGACTTGGACTGTGGGTACAGTGGAATTGTAATATATGCAGTGGATTACTAACAGGAACTTTCACATGCAGGTATAATATTACTTTAATTGAAAGAAACTGCTGTGAGGCCTTAAACTATTTTGGAGACATGGAATATTATGTGGTGATGACTATAGATGAATGCACAGCTATTGTTATGCAGGTAAAAAAATATTATCACAATACCGTTATCATGTATCCCTATAGTATAGTTGCCTCACATTCATATCACAGGCACATACAGGTAGTCCTTGACTTGCGACAGTTCGTTTAGTGACTGTTTAAAGTTACAACAGCACTGAAAAATCTGATTATGTCCCTCCCTCTTATACCCTATACCACTGAGCTTCCTCCTAAGGTTATCTTCTTTCCTGAAACAATTTTATTCTTGTTTTTTAATGGTTTATGAATGTCTCCTTTAATACCTATATAGTTTAGCCACTTAATGCATTTGATAACACTCAAGAAAGCTTCTGGCTTTAAATAAAATTTGTTGAAGAAATACTAACAGTTTCCAGAAAATATATAATTTGCCAAATTTATGGCTACAATACTGTATCTGAATAGTAAAACTTCAATCACCACTAGATGGCTGCCTTCTAGGGTTTTTCCACATTTTTGCAGCTCAGATATAGTAGTCTTATTATAGTATCAGTCATATCTCTGGTCAATTATTTTATAATGCTACGTATCAGTTTACTTATTTGCTTCATGGCAATTTTCTTAGTAGTAGCTTCATTTATTTATTATTTTTTATTTATTTGCTCTCAGCTTTATTATTTTTACAAATAACCCAAGGCAGTGAATATATCCAACATACCTTCCTCCCTCTATTTTCCCCACAACAATCACACTGTGAGGTGGACTGGGATGAGAGAGTGCAACTGGGCTTTTTTTTCCATTTTGTTGTAGAACATGGAAGAACTCAATTATGAAAACTCATCTGATAATATTGTCTTAAGGCTGATGGCGCTATCACTCCAATATGCCTCTTGTTGGATTATTTTATACTCCAGAGAAAGATTGAATTCTAAGTAGGTAAAAAGCTTTAAATTAATTCTTAAGCTTAAATTTTAGAGTATACATTTTAAAAATTAAAAAGATAGAATTGTGATATTCTTGCACAATTGTTGCTGAAACAAATGAACTATTATGGAATACTTTAATAAATTAAAATTTGTAGTTGTTAAAATGCAAAACAAATCATGGAAACAATACTCTAGCCTGTTCAAAATAAATATCTTGTGATTGCTTTATTATAATTGGAGAAATACATTTTATTACTATTTCATGCATTAAATGTTTGAAGTAATTCAAGTTTCAGCTATTCTGACTATTTCTCACATTCCCATGTACCCTGTTTCCCTGAAAATAAGACCTTCCTGGATAATAAACCCAATCAGACTTTTGAGACATGCGCTAAAATAAGCCCTCCCCCAAAAATAAGCCCTCTCCGAAAATATTGCAGTGCAGCAAGAACCACAAGATGACCACGCTCACCGCCTCCTGCACCTCAAAAATAATAAGACTTCCCCAAAAATAAGGCCAAGCACTTTTAATCCCCATTTCGGGGGTCTAAAGAAAATAAGACTCTGCCTTATTTTTGGGGAAACACGGTATCATTAACCTTTTTCATTTGTGATACATACCTGAGCTTTAATAGGAATACTCTGTTGTTACTGTTGTATGGTACACCAAAGACACAGATTTTCTACTACAGCACTATGAACTATTTTGTAGATATGTTTGTTAAGTCAGTCTACATGTAGACTGATGTTCACTCTGTTTTTGTTTTTATTTCTCAGATGATGAGACACTGAATCTATTTCTGAACTTTGGGAAGTAGACATACCAAATAACTTTAACCTGTTGTAAATATTTTTCCCCAGCAAGTTCATGGGATAAGTCAGAGCTGTTTGAATTTATTCAGACATCCTTAATTGCAATTGAAACAAATAGTTTTCTCTTTGTATGGTTCAGGAAAGATTTGTGTGGGAAATAGAACATTTTGTTAGGTTTTGCTCACTTCATTGCAGCATTTAGCCTTGCATATATCAAATGAACATAATGTTATCTAGTTAGGATAGTAATATTATACAGAAATATAATATTTTGTAGAATTTTTGCCCCAATCTGTATGTTTAAGCATAATTACCATGCAGCAACTTTGGTTTTCTTAAAATGTAAAATATTAAAGAGAATATTTAATGTTCAAAAAAGGTTTTTAAAAAGGAACACTCTCCCTCCCTCCCTCCCTCCTCTATCTCTATTTCTTTGTGTGTGTGTCTCTCTCTCTGTCTGTTTATGTGTGTAGAAGAACAATAATAAAATATGCTATTTTATTTAGATATAGCCTAACTGGAAAAACTCTGCATCATCTTGCTTTGATTTATGCAGCATTGATTTCTTTTGCTCAGAAGTCAGAAAACTTTGAAGTGAAGGTAATTTGTGTATAAATGTATGTGTCACTATGTTCCCACATTAGAATAATGTAATCATTATGTCTCAGACAATAAAGAGTTATCATATATGCAGCATTCAGTACCCAGATTTGTTGTGTGTACATTTTACTGGCCTTCTCGCTACCATTCCAATCATGTGATTCCTAATTTGGGAGTCAGGATACTTTGATTGAGTATATTTTACCCTTGGGATTTTGCACTTTTATTCTTTTACTAAAGTAATTCAGACTGTGTAGAAGAGCAGGTAGAGGTGGAGGGTGGAGTTAAGTATGTCATCAGCCTAGAGTCATTACATTCCCACAAACAGTGTAAGGCCAACAATCCTTGAATTCAGGGATGAGTTCTGGCCAGCGTTACTGCCAGTTCACTCATGTGTACACTGCACACACATGCGCAGTTCAATGGAAATTATTCTGTCCATGCATAGAATTCAAAAAAAAGACGGCAATGGCAGTGACCAGAGAACCGGTTCAGAGTTAGAGGCATGTCCAGCCTGGGTCGCTGCCGGTTCTGCGACTCAGGCCGGCATACCACTATCAGATCGGCCGAACCAGACCAAACTGGTAGGAACCCACCTCTGCTTGAATTCCATTGACTCTTACCTGGTGCCAATTTAGCATTGAATGTGAGTTGACTAGATTAATGTCAAGCACGAAAGATCAAGATCGCGCATAAATTCCAGTTCAGCAGATTTATTGCTCAAGCTCATACATAAGAATATAGTCAACTCACCTGCAATGCTAAATTGGCACCAGGTAAGGGTCAATGGAATTTAATTGGAGGGTGGTGGCTTTAAACCATTTGTCTAGGCCAACAGCTGATGATTCTTTTAACTTCACCCCCAGCTCTGCCTGCTCTCCTTCTATAGGCTGGATTAAACACATATTTCTCTCTTTCTGACCTTGTTTTGGGACTCTCAAATATGTGTGACAAGACTCAGCCAAAAGTGCTTGTATATGTAGATATATCCTAAAGTTTGATTCATACAAAAACGTTTAATAGTGACTAATCCTTCATTCATTTAGCGACATTCTCCCTTCTTTCCTATGGACAAGAATACTATTTTAAAAAGCTTTGTCTTTTAAAGTTAATGCACATCAAAAGTTCCCCTACCCGTCAGCAATTATGCAGAACTATACAGGAATAATATATTTATAATTCTCAATCCCAGTTAGTTTGTCAAAGCATACATAATAGAGATAACACTTCCTTCCATTTTTCCAACTAGGCCAAGAGGGTGAACATGCAGCATCACTTGGGCATTAAACTATCAAAAGATTATTTTTGTGCTTTTTACTTCATATAATTTTCATTCTAAATTTAAAAGGCACATATATTTTAGATGGTTCTTACACCGGGTGTTGAAGAAACAGCACTTTTAGTTCGCCAGATAGCTGACCATATATTATTGGCGTCTAAACAACATCCTCAGGAATGGCTAAACAAATCATGGCTTTCTGTCCTGCCATCAGAAGTAAGTGATTTGGCTTCATTTTGCTTACAGGGCACCGTTATTTCTAGTGTTAATATCATGGAGACCACTTAGGAAATGTGGATCCCAAGATATGTTACTTTAGTTCAGCATTTGTTTTGGGTGGCAATCCCAGGGAAATTGGCTGATTTTCTTAGAATAAGGGAGTTAGTTGACAAAGAATAAAAAAGTGCCCCGCTTTATATGGAACAGCAACTCCTTGCTTCAGGTTCCCCAGGGAGCTGATACACAAAGATAAGCTGGAGATCAGGAATAAAATATCTTCATGGGAGAGTGAATTCAAAAGCAACAGTACAAAGCAACTGTTCAACTGGTCAAAGGAATTTCATTGGGGAATCCATTAGGCAAGGTCACCACATGAAGTAAGTCTGAAGGAGAAATATTTTTCAAGCAACCAGAGTTTGCAGTTGGAGATTTTCTACAGATGACGTTTCAATATTGCACTCAAGGCTGTAAGAAAGATTCTTACAGAGACTTACCGAATAAATAACTCTACTTATGTGAACCATGGCTTATATGTGCATTTTTACACTCATCAGCCTGGCTCTTTGATGCTGGTATTCTATAGGACTAAATAGAAGCTCAGCTTTTTTGTCAGAAGCAGAGGGGAGATTTGTTCAACTTCATGATTCCTCAGAGCAAATTTGTCTTAGGGAAGTCAAAATGTTAAGAGGAATCCTCTATGGCTATGATGGCGAACCTATGGCACGTGTGCCAGAGGTAGCACACAGAGCATTCTCTGTGGGCACGCACACCCTCGCCAGCTGCTCTTCTGGGTTCAAATATGCATGCCAGCCAGCTGGTCTTTGTGTGAACACATGTGCGCTGGAACCTGGAAGAGAGCAGCTGGCTGCTGCGCATGTGTGCCAGACCAGCTTTCCTGCATTCATGCACACAGAAAAGCAGCTGGCTGCCACATGCATGCACACCGGCCAGCTGTTCTTTTCCAGGTTCTGGTGCTCCGTGATCTCCAGTTTCAGCACTCAGTGCCAAAAAGATTAACCATCACTGCTCTATGGTAACATGACAAAGAGTAAGGGGTTAGTTGGAATGGCAATAGAAGTAAATACATTGAAAGTTATTTGAGCAGAAATTGAATTGGAGGGGGGAATTTTATTTTGAAAATAATCTTCCATTAGATCTGGAGAATATATTAATTTTAGAACGGTTAATTTAAAGATGATTTGGGGTTTCTGTTTTGTGAGATGAATATAGGAGAAAATTGTGGATTCGAGAGATTGTTACATTGTGGAAATGAATCCAAGCATTACTCCAAGTTGGAGGCTTTCATAGTGAATTACTTATCTATAATTTCTCAGATGCAAACTTGACTGTTGACCATCAGGAAATATCAGTTTATCCTATTCATCTGTTCATCCAACCACTTTTTTCCTTCTTATAATTAGACAATTATAGCAGCCCCGTGATGGCGAACATATGGCATGCGTGCCACAGGTGGCACACAGAGCCATTTGTCAGGGAACACAAGGTGTTGCCCTGTGACCTATCCAGTTCGCATGCGCATGCTGGCCAGCTGACTTTGGCCTTCTTTTGAGGCCATTTGTCGCCCTCCGGAGGCTTCAGGAGCTTCTCTGAAGCCTCCAGAGCACGAAAAGCCAGCCCTACGAGCAAACTGGAAGTCCGTTCCCGAACTTATAAAGCCTCTGGATCCCGGGGAGGGCAAAAAAAACATGCTAAAAATGGGGGGAGCACTGGTCGTGCACACATGCACACTGGGGTCGTGCACATAGCATTATGGGCGTGGCACACTCGCCCATGACCCTCCTGTGCTCCCCCCACTTTTGGCATCACTGTCATAGCCAATCAATCCACTTCTACTTGGTCATAGACCAGCAATTTTAAAAAAATCAGTTAAAATAAAAAAGATAAACATATAAAATTCTAAACTATTTCAGAAAAAAATTGGCTAACTATCCAAACCACAGTTAGCTATGGTCAACAAAATCACCACATATCATCTTCAGTGGACTGGATTCATTTATGGTAGAATACCTAAACAAAATATACAGTAAATCTAATTCTAGTTCTATTTTTTCTCTAGGCAGAGAAATGCCTGCTTACATTTCCATGCATGAATCCATTAGTTGCTCAAGTCATGCTAAAGAAAAGTTGTTCAATGGAATGGCTCCTGGCAGCATCTTTTGCTGAGCTTCAGGAACTTCTGCCTGAGGTGCCAGACAAGGTTTTGAAGGTCAGTTGTCCAGGATATAAGCATGATGTGTATATTTCAGTTATATCGTTGCTTTGATTGTTGTTGAAAAGGGAAAAAAACCAAAACCATATTTGCTTATGTCAATACAATTGCAAAAAAACCAAACCTTTTTGCATTAAATTAAAAACAAACATACAGTATTGTGGTCATTCCTAGCCTTTTGCAAAATCACATACAGAAAACGCTGCTTATGAAGAAGATTATAAATTAGCAATTCACATGCATTTTGGTATTAATTCAAATTAATGTGATATCAAAACAACCTGTACAGTCCCTGTAAACATCCTGTTTAAGATATCCTAGGCTATTACAGTACCAGTGTTAACAGTCTGATGCCCTATGTAATCCTTGTTTGAGATATCATGATTGGGCTGCAGATGTTTCCAATAGGGCTATATTGTATGCCATTATTTTTCAGTAGCAACTTGATAATAGTAGTACTACAGTTTGAATTCCACTTTGTGAATAGTTTCTTTTATTATTGTATGGGTAGAAAAGATTGAGGGCAACTGTAGCTTGCTGTAGAGCATCCTAAGAAGACAATTATGGCACAGGTTTTTGTTTTATTATTCTATTGTCTTACTGTTTTATTATCGTTTCATAATTGTTGGTTTTATTATTGTTGTAAACTGCCCAGAACTGCTTAGGATGGGCAGCTATATGTATATTTTAAATAAATAAATTATGGCATACAGCCTTCAAAAGAAGTACTTCTGATCTTTTCCAATTGTTAAAGCAGCTATATCTTTATCCAAGCTTATGAACTTGCTGTGTGTATGTATGCACTGCTACTTTGCTTTGCATTTCCCATGTGATGAGAAGCACGTCTTTCAAAGAATTTCCACAGATCTAATGTGCAACCCACCAAGAGAGTTATTGGTAGTATTCTGTAATGCTATTTTTTTCCTCACAATTCTGAAGTATTTTCTTAAAATGTTGCAGTTGGTATGGGAACTGGTATGGATGATCAGCATAACATTACTAGCATTTCTTCCAGTCCATAAATTTTCCCCCTTATTCCCAAGTTGTACTCTTCTTTGGGTGTTGATAATGTTTATGTGCAGGTTAGAGTTTCTGTATTAATTGTTAAAAAGGTAAAGGTTCCGCTCACACATATGTGCTAGTCATTCCTGACTCTAGGGATAGTGCTCATCTCCATTTCAAAGCCAAAGAGCCAGCGCTATCCGAAGACGTCTCTGTGGTCATATGGCTGGCATGACTAAACACCGAAGGCGCACGAAACGCTGTTACTTTTCTACGAAAGGTGGTCGCTATTTTTCTACTTGCATTTTTATATGCTTTCAAACTGTTAGGTTGGCAGAAGCTGGGACAAGTAACAGGAGCTCACTCTGTTACGCGGTGCTAGGGATTTGAACTGCCAAACTGCTAACCTTTCTGATTGACAAGCTCAGCGTCTTAAGCCACTGAGTGACTGCATCCCTGTTAGTAATTGTTACATATTAGTGGACTATTCACACTAAAAAGCTGCATGTGTTTTATTTTTATGGACTCAGATCTACTTCTTCCTTTTTTTCTTCAGAATTTTAGTGATATCACATCATTATACATCCTCAAGCCACTAACAGGACCAGGAACACAAAAAGAAAGCATGTCTGTTCAAGGAAATATTAATTCTGTCATCTGCTCTTATTCTCAACTTCCATTTCCTGAGGCTTTGTTCTCCAGATTGCAAGGACATAGTTCCTTTACTGAGTATTCAGAATGCTTTCTCGAAGAACAGAACAAAAACTGCTCCCCAGATTTCTTCCAGAATGGATCTTGTGGTTGTCTGAAATCAACTGAAGAACATAACTTAGTTGTACCTTCACTATCATATGAAGGAGACACCTGTCCCTTTCAGGATAATGTAAGTATAGAGAGGCAACATTATCTTCCAGTTCTGAAACAAGTGGAAACAGAAAAAAGAATAAATCCATCACATTTAACACTGAACAATATTGGTGGACCTTCCAATGTCAATAATGAAACCACAATGCCGTATTTGCACTTTAACCAGGACACTAACTTTTATATTAAGAATTATCCACTGAATAGAATGACTGTTTCAAAAATAGACAGAGTCAAACAGCTAGATGTCTCTGTGTTCTCGAAGAAGTCGATCTATCATGATGCTAAAAATGAATATATGGGAAAAATGCAACCTCTTGCGCAACAACTGAATTCTTTCCATGATTTCAAGCATTCTTCTTGTGTCATTTCTAGTGGAAAAGATGCTCTGTTCCAGGAAAGCTCAGGCAATGTTTTCAAAATAGGAAGAAAAGCAAGCAGGAGTCCTGCATTACAATCTGAGAGAAGATTTTGGGGTAACCCCTCATTCATACAAGCAATGGATTCTCCTCCCTATGATTCACGTGTAGGCAAAGCCATATCCAGTCCAGATAGGTTGATGAACTTGGAGTTTACTGGAGGATATACCAGGGGGAAAGGATGTAATTCATTATCAGGTGAACAAAGACAACAAGATGTTTCAGGTAAGAGCCTAAAGCAAAGTGCTGTTACTTTCTAAATTATAAAATACTAAAAATTATAAGGGAATATTTAGTGTTGTCTTTGTTCTACTTAAACAGTATTTATTAATTTTTATAAATCTTTTGGCAGTTCTCCATTGAGGGATCATCAAAAACATCCTAAGGGTAAACAAAAGATCAACCAAGCACTGAATCCAACTATTTTTCTTCCTTCCCTAGGGGCAAATGGCAGATCCTCCCACTTGGGGGATAGAAATGAATCTTCTTTTTGCATCCAAAAGCTAAACTACCCTGCTTCCTGAGAACAGGAATCATAGCTCTATTTTATTCTAGATCAGTGATATTTAATCTGTAGTTAAAAGATCATCAGGGGTCTGTAGTGGTCCACCAGTAGCTTCTCCACAGCCTCCTGCATTCACTAGCCAGAATCTGCTGTCCAGCTCATTCCCTGATACTTTTGTCTTCACAACCTATCAACTAGTCAGATCAGAACCAGGAGTTGTCATTTCTGATTGGTGCAAATACATCCATGACTAAAACTGTTAGCAACTTGAATACTGAAATCTAGAAAACTGACAGTAATGAAGTGGTCTCAATGCGGTGAAGAGTCCATGTGCACAATCATGGTAGCTGTCATTTTTGCACCAGCACAAAGATGTTGACCTCTATTTCACATGTGTGCAAACAGGGCAGATGCCATTTTGTTCTATGAAAACAACTACTGAATTTTTTTGTTGCAAGCAAATTTGTCTTAAGAATTATTTCTTAATTGATACATTTGACCAAGTGCCATATCTGTAGAGTGCACCTAGGGCAGTGATTCCCAAAGTGGGCGGTAACGCCCCTCAGGGGGCGATGGCACGTGTTAGGGGGGCGCTAGGAGGCCAAGCGGCTACAGGGGGGCGCTAGGAGGCAACAGGGGGGCTCTGAGGGTGAGAACTTGCCG
>JAPKID020000923.1:0-16071 GCA_026931265.2 Tropidonophis doriae | reverse complement strand
CACACACAAAAAAAGGGGTCCTGGCCGGCGGAGGGATACGGCGCCTTCGTCATTTCCTTCGCCCCGCCGAGCGGCGCGCGGATTGGGCGGCGCGCGTGACGTCACCGGCGGAGGGGCTCGCCCCGAGCGTGGCCGCCTGCTTGAAGTTTGTGTGAGGCTGACAATCCTGAGATTTGGAGGGAAAAGGTTGCCGCCTCCTCCGCCTCCTCCTCCATCACCTTTTCTTATTCTTCCTCCTCCGTCATCTTTTTTTCCCATCATCTTCATCGTCTTTTCCTTCTCCATCATCTCCTTTTTCCTCCTCTTCCTCCATCATCTCTTCTCCATCCTCTTCAAGGGGTTTCCTGAGGTAAATTCTCCTCAGCGGAAGGTGACAAAGTGGAAGACGCCCCCAGGAAGCATCAGGGTGCAGGCCCACCGTTTCATCCATGTCATTTATTTTTTAGGAATGGTCGCCTGAATCAGTCAACATCCCTGACTTGTGTTTTTATTCCCTTCCGCAGGTGGGGAAATTCTGACGGTTTATGCTTTCCCCGGGCAGACATGGAGAGTTATACCGAAGGCAGCAACCCTTGATCGATGCAGAGCGGAAGCTTTCTGATGTGAAGAAGCTTCTTGGATGAGAGCAAAATGTTTTCAAAGAAAAACCAGAAAGTCCAGTTTGCCTCTTGGAAAAAGCACCTTGGGACTGTCCGATGTGTCTTCATTTTCTGATGAAAGATGTGAACCTGAATATGTCATACTCTTATTAAACTTGAAACTCTTATGAGACTGTTACGCTGCGATGTTGCCTGTTTTTTCATCTTCTATTTATATACTGTCCATCTCACGACTGACTCTTCCATAGGGTGATTTGACCAGGCAATGACAGCCCATCCTGCCTTCACATTCACTTGGCATTGACAAGACCACCAGGACCAGATGGATTACACCCCAAGTTCTGAAGAAATTGGCAGATGTGATCTCAGAACCACTGAACTAAGATGAACAGCTATACTGTAGCCAGATAGCATAACAGCTAAAAAAAATACCATTGCAAGAAAAATACTATCAATTAAAACTCAATTCCAAAGATGTTGCCAAAGAATAAACCTTACCAAAGACCTGGAAAGCAAAAATTCTTGGTTTTCTTCCTCAATTACAAGAGAAATATTTTCAAAGAGGAAAGCATCCCAAATGGCAGCCAAAAGAAAAAGCCCCATGCTTTTTTTGGACAATTGCTACACTTACGTAGCTTCACCATAAGAACGTAGGACTATGGAGCATCTCAATAACAAATGGACCAAAGCTTTGAAAATCGTTAGTGATTCAGAGACAGCAATAACTCTCTTGGTATATACCCTATGTGTACTTAGACACAAGCCATACTTGCAAATGGGCTCCTACCACTAAAAAAAGGCAAACAGCATTGTCCCTAGAGTTGAACCACTAAAGCTCCACAATGTTTTTATGAATCACTGAAGCTGCAGGTTTTTTGACATACTGCCTGCTTTGAACAGTTCATCAGCTGGAAGAAAGAATGCTATCCACATTTCTACTAATATACAGTCCATTTATGAATAGAAGTTCCAATTTATATATACATTACAGTTAAAAATAGAGTTAGGAACAGAACTCATTCTTAAACCCAGAAACTGCCTGTAACTCCTTATGAAAAGGACACAACATTGCAAACTGCTTTAGGAAAAATAAATCGTACTAAAAAGTTACATATTGTACTGTTAAAGTAAATGTGTTTATTTTAGTCTGTTCAAAATTTAGTTTCAAAGTTCTATCACATTTTAGTCTGTGATCATTAGTCTCCAAGAGAAAAATACAGAGTCAGGACCATGCAAAGTGAAATTTCAATTTTAATGGAAATCATGCATTTCCTCTCCCATGCATTTGGATCAATTTTCTTTTAAAGTATTTTAACTAGTAAACAGGTAACATATTCAAAGTAAATATACTAGGATTCCATAAATTGCCAACAATAACCTGCTAATGAACATGTATCTCATACAAAATCATATGACTAATATTTTCTTCAAAATCGGCCTATTAATGAAACTTAACATATAGTAATATGTGTTTTATTGTTTCAATTAAGTTATGAACTAGAGAAATGAAGAGCTGCCTATCCATCCACCAACAAATAGGAGTTAACTTTGCCATCTACTCACCAGCATAAATAAATGCTTCTCTACAGTTCTCTAAATTCTTATGGCCCTGTGTAAACTGGTCTTTCTCCTTTTCTCTTTAATCTTTTCCTCAAGTCCAATTTCCTCATGTCTCTCTTCTTTTAAATTGTAGCTTGAAGGAAGGGTCTTTTTTTTAGTTGATGTAAATTTATTTACAAGACAGATTTCTGAAAAGCAGGACAAAAATATAGTGAATACATTCTAAAGAATAATCATACACAATGTGTAGCTGTGCATTTTTGGCAATATGTGATCTCCAAGACACCCTTTGAGGTTTTTTTCCTAAATCACAAAAGCAAGGAACCATTCAGAAAATTTTCCTAGTGACAGGGCTGCCAACTCAGATTGATTTAACAACTTGAAGATATTAGCACACAGGGTTCACAGATCCTGTTAACTGGAAGAAAATCAGTATAATATACTTTAGGGGTTGTCAGCATATGCAATGAAAATTACACAGATTTAATAATCTTCATATAACGGTGTGAGACAGGTTTGCTTCAGTTAAACAACCTGTCATTATTTGAGCAGAAAAAAAGGAACATCTTAAAAATTGAAGAGAGTGCTGAAATCTGCTTATGGCATTAAAAACATAATCTGAAACATTCAACATTCACCATGAAAAGTACTTGGTCTGTGCAAGATTTCACAAATCAAACAGAAAAGGAATTCACTCAGAACTGAGCAAAACTGAGCAATTACTCACCCTATCTTATTAAATATTGCTAATTTAGGCTTTAATTAACAGTAACGAAGGAGGAAAGGCATTCCTAAGGGTACTTTCAACTAAAGAGGGACAAAAACCGTCTCCAAAATCCACCCACCGTTGCCTGACAGGAAAGCAAATGAGTTGCCAGATCTCCTCCGCCTGCCGGTTTCAAAGCTATACTTGTGTGGAGCCTGTGCTGGGCGCTGACATACTCTTTGAAACACCACCTCCAGCTAAGAGTTTTCTTTTCTTTGCACCTCCAGCCCAAAACTGAGGAGGATTTTCTGTCTGAGGAAGCTAAAAGATGAGGCAATCAACTATTGACAGGATGAAGAACAAGCTCCTTCAAGACTGAAACGAGACAGCTTACAGAATTAAAGGAAGCCATTGGACTTTGTATTGAAAATACAGCCCTCCCCGTCTGGTATTGCTCAGCAGTTTGCAATAGTCCTCCTCCCAACACGCCTCTTCTCCACCCACTGAAATACAGAGATATATATGTGCCTCCGGAAAAAAGTCTTGCCTCTGGTCTGGAGGATCCCTTCGTCGGTCAGAATTCTTTGGAGGGAAGAGAGAGCAGGAACAATCCAAGTTCACCAGCATGGGTAAGCCAAAAGAAGAAAAGAGGCCACATTCTTTTGCTCAGCTGCAGAAACAGCCATGACTTCTCCAGGGTTTCTTGCGCAATTCAGACTTAGAAACTCAGGAATAGATGATGATAATTATTGTAACACTTATGCAAGTTGGAGAAAGCCAGTAATGCAATTGTTTGATGCAAATGACAGGATTTAATACAGGTGTCCTTTAAAAGGTGTACCCCAAGCCTCAGGGAATTTAGCTTTTGAAATGCAAAGTGCCAATGAGATTTTGGAACTTCTTCTCTTTTAGCAGCATTTCTTTCTTAGAGGGTTTTGGTCCAGGCAGTCCCTAAAAATCCCGATTGCTGAGAAAACCCACTCTTATGGCCATAAGATACCAATAACTCGCATGCATTTACTTCCAAAGATGTGTACTTGGGATTCTGCTCTTTGCAATGGAGAAAAAAAATACCTCGGCTTTTATACTATGTTCTTGCACTGTTTGATCCTCTGCATTGATGCTTGGAAGGAAGCCCCTGTTTTCTTTGATAAGTACTGGCTTAGCCTTTGTCGTTCCGATTACATATGAAACAGGTTTATCTGCATTTTGGAATGTCTTTTTTTATGTTGAAACTTAATTCCTTTACTTCTGATGTCTTTTGTCATCTAGAATCTCCCAACCACTGTTGTACCCTCCCTCAAAAAAATCCCCAGAAGGACAGCTCCTTCAGCAATGGTAGAAGGACCCTGTCATTAGCAGGAAAATGTATACAACATTAGCAGGAAAATGTATACAACGTCTCTCCAAATACTTTGCATTTGAACTCTCTTAGTTAGGGGGTCAAAGAAGGGTATGAGAAAGGGAGAAGCGGGTCTAAAAAAGAACTCTGAATCCTATTCTTCTATGCAATTCTGTCTTTCTCTCTTAAGTGGGATTGCTTTTTGTATTAGGAAATGATTCTGGAAGAAAAAAGCAGAAAGGCACTTTCAGAAAACAGGCGCTCTTCCCAGTCCCACCACCAAAGCCGTGAATAAGCAAACTGTGCCATAAAAGGTCTTATGTGGAAGCACCCAGTGAGATTGGCTTTTGAATAAATATAAGATTAGGCTGTTTATATAAGCCTTTAGTAAAGTGAAATGAAGCATTCGAGCAGAAAGTCGTAGAGTGTATAAAGGTGAAAAAAGGACTTGTTTGAATTACCCATCCAATGTTGTGCCATCTCTACTCAACCTTGCAATTAAGCAGGTGATCTTAGGTCCATGGGTCACCATCAGCCTCACTGGGTTATTATGAGAAAAAAGGAATTGAAAACCATTCCTTGGTGTAATTCATACCTGTCCTTCCAGATGTGGCTGAACCATTCAAATTAAATGTGCGTCTTCAGGTCAGTTTTAATATCTGGCAACCACCTGGACAAGTTTATGGAGTTCTCTTGGAAATGTTTTCCAAAGTGCTTTGCCATTTTTTTTCTTCCTACGGTGAAAGGGAGCAACTGGCCCCAAATCACCCAGCTACGCCCGAGTTAAGACTAGAACTCACAGACTCCTGGTTTCCAGCCTGGTTCTTTCAACCCCTCCATGCACCTGGCTCAAACCCTGTGTTGGTTTTCATTTCTGCTTCTGACTCTCTGAACCTTGGCTTTCCTTTAATTTTGTCGGCTGGCTTGAGAACTTGCTTAGTAGAAAGTGGGTGTATAAACTGAATAAATAATGTCCGATAACGGAGCTAAGCTTGACATGGCCTTACACAGCAAGAAAGCTTTGTTAATGAATTTAAACAGGGAGAAGAAATTACCCCAGTACTGCTGGGGTTGCTCAAGATGGGTAGAATTCAGGTTTCTAAAAAATTAAACGAATTAGCCTATTGCAGTGATGGCTGACCTTATTGCATACGTGACCCCTGCATGGCGCCTGGCCCCTTGCATGCGCATGCAATCCCATGCATGCACACATGCCTCCTGGGCATGCACAGCAGAGACCCGAAAACCAGCTGGCTGGCGGGAAGGCATGTGCACATGCATGGTAGAGCTGAGCTGAGCAATGCCTTGCGTGCCCGCAGAGAGCACGTGGCATAGGTTCGCCATCATGGGCCTGTTGCCACAAAACCACCGACCCTTAAGATGAATCAATTCAATTTATGGACTGGAGTCCATTTGACCAAGATATAAGTAGCATAAAGAGGTAGGGCAGCCAGTAGATTAACAAGCTACATAATGGATATATAATCATCTATCAAAAAGTGACCCTTCCTTTGATCCTTTCAGCTTCCATCCAACCCACCCAACAAACTCAATTCTCTACAGCCACACCCACAAATAAATTTGCTTGGCTCTCCTAGACAGAGTCACAGCTGAAGGTTTTAAGATGGCTTTTCCCCAACTCCAGCATCCACTCAATCAAGTCAAATAAGCCAATTAATATGGCTACTTTCACTGCCAGATAGCCTTGGGAGACTTGCTCTAACTCAGTTTCTGGAGAAATTGATCAGCAACATCTACTTATCTTGCCTAAGCTTCGATTAGGAAGTCCATCCAATTTAAAAACCATAATTTACTTGCAGCGCCAGATTGAATGACAGAAACAGAGACACAGAATGCAAAGTCTGCAGCCAACTGGCTACTTTAACATTATGGTGGCTGGGTTTATACAATGCATTAAGCCTAGTTTGTGCCTAATTGAATGGTTTGCAGAAGCCAACGCCCAATAAAACACAGGCAACCTCTAGCACAATGAACTGTAGTGTAACGGATGAAGTTGTCATGAGGATATATCTCCGTTTGTGACGGTCTTGGTCTATCCTCAACTACCATAAAGCCATTTGATGTTCATAATTTTTTCTTTGTGGTTTAATATGTTACCTATTAAATCAAATATGGGAAATCATGGCTGTATTGCTCTGTTGCAACAGAATCAACAGCACACAAAAAAAAGTGTGTTAAAGACCCAACAGTTACTTGAATGCCGCATGCTGGGTTTTGCAAGAGGTGGGGCCCCACCTTGGCCTCCAGAGATAATGCAGACAATGCAATATAAATAAACCAGTGAGGTAAATAGGTGTGGTACAATCTGGTACTAAATGTCCAGCTTCAAGACTGGGATACCAGGCAGTTTCTCCATTGGGTCATAAAGTGACCAGCTTCCCAGGATCCTTGCGTGTAGCAGAGACTTGTTGGGACTTGAGAGAGTTAAGTCCCAAACACCCAGAAAATGGGAAGAACTGTTTTGCAATGACCCACCAAATGGTCTCTGGACCAGTCCCATCACTTGCGTGACAGCAGAGCAGCAACTGGGCAGTTGCCCAAGCAGGCTTGTGAAATGTTCTTCCCACTATTCATGCTCGGAAATAAAATGTATGAAAAGGGAGTGTTCAGCAGCGCACAGCTTCCCTCTGACGACTGGAAGCATCTGCTGCAAAACTCTTGACTTAGCCAAGGGCCAGAATTCAGAAGGTCCCAGTGGAATTCGCTCCTTCATGCCGTTTCCCCTCTCTCCCTTGGCGCACAACCAGCGTGAGACACGGGACAGGCGCACAGCTGCAAATCCTGAGCCAAGCTGATCCACATTTCCCCATCCGCCACAGAAGAGTTGTCCTGAAAAGGGCTGCATCTTTTCCACACTGGTTGCCCCAAAGTCATAGGAGCCAATGTTGGTGAGGAGCCCAAAAGGGTTCTCTTGCTTCGCAGGTAGACTGTCCATGAACCCTGAGGCTTCACTGGGAGTGCACTTGCAACATCAGCCAGATCACACCTGCAGTCAAGCACCATTCACACTTACACTGTCACACGAACGCTCTGGTCCCTGCACTTGGTTCCCAATGAATATTTCAACCCACTTCCATGCAAAAAAAGTCAAACTGAGCCAGAAAAACCTCAAGAAGACGAACTTCAGTCTGCATCAAAGCAATGAAAATTAAGACAAGCTTTAAAACCAGGGCATGCTTTCCAATGTATTTTACCTACATAACTTCTTTAACGCTCACCACACCTCTGATGTCCCAGTGGGGAAGGATATCCTTGAAGTCATGAGCACTAGCAACTTGAAATCTTAAAAAGACTCGCAGGAAGCTGAATTCTGTCCTAGAATTCCCATCTGAGGCTACCGAGAAATTTATCAGGAAAAGTCAGAAAATTGCACGGTATTTTAAAAGCATATCCTGAGTTGATTTGGTTCCATCGCCGTCATCTTGTGTGTTTTAAAACTTTCTTCTTGTCCATTTTGCATTGCAGCAAAATGCGGAGAGTGCGGGCCGGGATATAAAACCCCCTTGGATGCAATGAAAGGTGAGGGAACACCATGTGTGTATGTGTTTGTGTGTGTGATCTAAAAGTGAAACCACTCTTGGATAATCATTGTGTGTTCTCAACATTTGCCCTGCACAAAACCTGACCCAATTACAGGCAATTCTCAATTTACAATTGGAAGGGACCTTGGGGGGTCTTCTAATCCAACCCACTGCTTAGGCAGGAACCCTATACCACTCCAGTCAAATGGTTATCCAACGTCTTCTTAAAAACTTTCAGTGTTAGAGCATTTACAACTTCTGGAGGCAACTTCTGTTCCACTGATTGATTGTTTTAACTGTTAGGAAATTTTTCCTTAGTTCTAAGTTGCTTCTCTCCTTGATTTGTTTCCACCCGTTGCTTCTCGTCCTGCCCTCAGGTGCTTTGGAGAATAGCTTGATTCCCTCTTCTTTGTGGCAACCCCTGATCACTAAATCATCGCTGAAGTTATATGTAATCTATATGCAACTTTTCTTTCTGTAACTGACTCACCTTTCTTCCAAAAGGGCCACGGGAAGAGATCGTCTATCTGCCTTGCATCTACCGAAACACCGGAACAAAAAAACCGGATTATTTGGCCACTGTGGATGTGGACCCCAAATCTCGGACTTATTGCCAAGTAGGTTTAATTCAGTATCTGGGCTCAAATCTTCTTTATCTTGACAGCAGCTCAATATCCTAATTGTGGCAAACGGGACAGCTTTGAGCAAAGCAATTCCCGAGATAAGGAAGGTACTTTGGGATGACTTGCTATCTCTACCCAGCACAGAGAGGATACCTCATTTTTAAACACTTAACCGTGGACTTTTTGATTCACAGAAATGAGCCCGTGGTTTTCTCCTTGCTTTGAATGCTACTTTCCACTCGTCTTTTAGGAAGAAATTTTTTAAATCTTAGAAAGAATCGGAGCACACCTGGGCTTTTAGATGACTCTCTTTCCATCAAGCCATAGGGGGAGGAAAGCCCCAGGATTCTCAAGATTTAATTCCACATGATACGAAATTGCTGCTCAATATAGCAAAGTATCTCCAGATACTTAGTGGTTCTTCCAGAAGCTGAAAGCAAGCGGTTCTCTTCCCTGAAGTCTGTTGGAAAATGGGAACCTTCCAGTTGCCTACATTCCAGTTGGAGAGCGTCTCCTTTCGGATCAAATGCCAATCACTTCCTTTATTTCCTGGAGCAATCTGGGGGTTGCAGTCCCTCAGGATTTACCCAGGACAACTGGCCCAGCAGTTGTCAAAGTCGAGCAGCTGCTCAAATCTTAAAACGCGGACTTTTCCTGCAGAGGAAACATTTCGTGGTTATTTCAGCGATATTGCTGATATGTGAAATCCTGCGTTTTGAATTGACACGCCGTGTTAACCCATTTCACAATCTCCGCTTTTATCTTTACCTTGAGGGGTGGGGGAGATAACCCGAAGTTCTGTGTTGCGAAAAAAATGTTGGCTAATAATTATGGGCTGAAAGACTAACAACCCCCTTTCAAACAATTTAGAAATCAGAAACCGTCAAGGATTCCTACATGCTTTGGGGTCTGAGTAATGCAGGGTTGCAAAAGAAAAATGTCCACAAGACATGTTCACGCATTTCCCACCCACCCTCCACTGCCCAGGAACATGTCCTTCCAATAAATCTCGTGTTAGATTGCTTGTCTATTTGTGTGTGTATGTGGGTGTGTGTTGATTCACTTTGAGTCTTGTTTCTCGATCTAAGGCTGGGGTCTTAGGCTGGGGGGCAATCCACTGTGCCACATGATTTAGATTATAAGTCGTGCATCACAGCATATACATCGTGTGTCACAGCTGATTGTCGGAAAAACTGGTTCGCCCAAACGGATAGCATTTCTTTTACTACCGATTCGGGCGATCCATTCGGAACCGGCAGAATTTCACCCCTGGTCCTAAGTGGGCTCTGCCACCCCACAGGTCATCCACCGCCTGCCGATGCCCAACGTGAATGACGAGCTGCACCATTCCGGCTGGAACGCCTGCAGCAGCTGCTTCGGAGACACCACCAAGAAGCGCAACCGTCTCATTCTTCCCAGCCTGATCTCATCCCGGATTTATGTGATCGACACTGGCACCAACCTGAGGGCCCCCAGGATCCACAAGGTACCCATGTCGGGCTTGGCTGGTGCTGAAGGGGCTCCTCAGCAGGAGGCTTCGCAGTCCCATCTTCCTTCTCTTCCCTTTCCAAGCTTCTTTTACCCTCGGGACCGAGACATCCCCTTTTTCACAACGTGCAAAGCTTGGATGGTGAAGGGCTGGGTGCATCTATCTGTGGTCCATCTGCCCATCCTCACGCCTTCGGCATAACCTTGCATGCTTGCAGGTGGTCGAGCCCATTGACCTCTATTGGAAGTGCAACTTGGCAAATCCTCACACCTCGCATTGCCTGGGCAACGGCGAAATCATGATTAGCACCATGGCTGACCCTTCTGGCAACGGAAAAGGTAAGTCTCTTTAATGTTTCTTTTTTTATTCTGCCTCTATTATTTTTTATAAATAACTCAAGGGGGCTGACATATCTAATACTCTTTGTGAGTCCAATCCCACTTGGATAATAAAATATTCTGATTAATAGAGTTGGAAGGGATCCTGTAGGTCATCTGGAACAACCCTGCCCAAGCAGGAGACTCTGCCTACACCCTTTCTGTATTCTGTTCTGTTCTTGTTCTGTTCTTATTCTATTTATTCCTTTCCATTCTATTATTGTTTTGTTCCTATTCTGTTCTGTTCTTTTCGATTCCACTCCACTCCATTCTTAATTCCCCTGCAATAAAGAGGTCACCTTGTGGCGGGATGGGTGGCGAATAAGCTTAACAAATCATGTTTTGTTTTTTTCCCCTGCAGGTGGTTTTGTCCTGCTGGACGGAGAGACCTTTGAGGTGAAGGGCAACTGGGAAAAAGGCACCAAAGTCCCACCATTTGGCTATGATTTCTGGTACCAGCCCAGGCACAACGTCTTGATGAGCACGGAGTGGGGGACGCCCAAGTGCTTCGCCTACGGGTTCAACCCAGCCGATTTGGAGAAAGGTGAGAGAAGGGTTCTTTCCAGTCCTTGCTTCGGAGAGGTCTCCTCCAGGAGTTCCACAGGCACCAGGTATCTTCAGAGAAGCCAAGCAGGATGTTGGATCAAGGAGAACCTGGTTGGAAGCATCTTCCATGGTCCAGAAGACAGCATTGAGGTCCAGAATAAGGATTGGAGAAGAGGAGAAGCTAGGCAGGAATTGAGGTCTGAGGACCAATGAGATTCAAGGCAGCATCTCTTCCCACCAATGAGGAGACACTCAGAGGAGGAGCTTCAATAGGGCAAGGATAGGTCACAAGGTAGCCAGGAGCTACAGAAGGCTGGAGACCAATTTCTCAATAAGTTGGACTATTATATTATAAATAGTTATCATTAACCATTTGGTGGTGAGGTCCAGTTCATATCTGTTTGAGATCCAGAGGAAATGTGTGTGCACACGGACGTGCTTGTGAAATTACACAGGCCAGTTTCTGGACCTGGCTCAAACTCATATTATCTACCAGGAATGAGTGGAGAAAGAAAACTTTACCAATAAAGGAGAATTTTGTAGCTCCGGATTGAAACGAAGGCTCCTTGGTGCTCTCTGAGCTGGGTTGTTTTCTTGCAGACGCTTCATGACCCAACTAGGAAACATCATCAGGGCTAGTGGGGTTTGCTGCAAAATGCTCCTTCTAGCACCCGTGAGGCTTCCTAGCTGGGTCATGAACCGTCTGCAGGAAGACAACCAAGCTCAGAGACCAACGAGGATCCCGCCACGAAAACCCCGCTCCCTCCCTCCTTCCGCCAAATAATCTTTTGCTTCTCTCACACTCACCTCCGAAGGCTGCTATGGTGGAAACATCAACGTCTGGGATTGGACCACTCACGAATTCATCCAGACCATCGACGTGGGCAAGAACTCCATTCCGCTGGAGATCCGGTTTCTCCACGACCCAGACGCGGCCGAGGGGTACATCGGCTGCGCCCTCAGCAGCGCCGTCCACCGTTTCTACAAGACCCCGGTAAACAAAACAAAACAAAAAATGAAGGAAGGAAAAGAGAACGGAGTGGAGGACAGTGCCTGGGGAAAGCTCACCGCTGAGCACGGGCACCCAGCCAACACCCTTAGAGGGTGTGCTTAGGCCCTCTAGAATTTTTAGGGTCCTGAGAACTACTGCCTGCTAAACAAGCCAGGCACATTTCTCCCCCACCCCCAATTTTCATATTTTGGAGGGTTTTCCTTTGTACTTTGGAATGCAGAAAGGCGGCCTCAAAGTGCTACCTAGCTACCCTATTTCCCCGGAAATAAGGCCGTCCAAGATTTGGATGGTACCATGCACCCTCAACAAGTCAGCCAAGGTCAACAAGGTCAACTTGGTGCCTCAACTGGGCCACCCAAATTCCATCCAATGGGGAGTAGGAGTTCCCAAGTCACAGATTGTCAAGGTGTGCGTGCTACTCGGCCACAAATTAACCCCTTCCGGTCCTTCCTTGTGCCACCAAACGTCGATTGGCAGATCATGGAAAAGAAATCAGATAAATACACCTCTTCATTTAGTTTTTTGCTCTGCTCTGCAGTGCCCAGAGTTGCAAGAGTGGTAATTAATAAATAAAATGAGTAAATAATTATCTCTAACCTGCCCCTTTGCCAAGTCCTTCCTAGGCACACTCTAAAACCGAATTGCTGAGTAACCTGACCTGAAGGCACAGGGGCCTCTCTGGATTGGGCTACACCAAGGGTAACGCCTCCCCTTCTGGCTATTTTTTTTCCCCTTCAGGAAGGAACTTGGGCAGCAGAGAAGGTGATCCAAATTCCCAACAAGAAGGTCGAAGGATGGCTTCTCCCAGAAATGCCAGGCTAGTCCAATGAGCTTTGTTGTTTCTGTAATTGATCTGAGTCGTGTTCCTCCACCAATAAGGGGTTTCCCTTAATTTACTCCTTTGATCATTTATTAGAGGATCCAGGGAGAGCCACGGCCTTAGTAAGGTTCCATATTCGTTACATGACATGGGTTTTGTCGTGATGGCTGCAGAAGAAACGTTGACTTGTTGCATAAAGGCTATATAAAGACTTTTAATGCAACTTTACGCAACCAACTACGTGGTCTTTACGCAACGAGTTCATATTTCTGTCGGATACATGCAAAATCTGCTCCTGGCCCAGCTGGGAATTTTGGGGTAAAATTGCTTTCTCCTGCCTCCTGTTAACACGAAGATCTCCCATAGGCCTGATCACCGATATCTTGATCTCCCTGGATGACCGCTTCCTGTACTTCAGCAACTGGCTTCACGGAGACATCCGCCAATACGACATTTCCAATCGTCAGAAGCCCAAGCTGGTGGGACAGGTAGGCCCCGGGGCAGGGGAGAAGGTGCACAGCTGCTGGGAGTCACTGAGTCTGCAGTTGATGTGGGACATCCTCACCCAGCCGTGTCTCCGCCCATGCAGGTGTTTCTGGGAGGAAGCATTGTCAAAGGGGGCCCCGTCAAAGTGATCGATGACCCAGAACTGGACTGCCAACCGGATCCATTCGTAATCAAGGTGGGTCCTCTCCACCTCTGGATTATTTTGACTTTTTTTCTTTGTTAGGTCACGGTCTCAACTGTCTTCTCTGTCCATTGTGAAATTTCATTTTCACAATAGTGCAAGCAGTGGCGGGTTGCACTTACCTTTACTATCGGTTTTCTGATTGTGCACACATGCATGTGAGATGCTCCATGCACCTGCGCAATCCACCACCCCTGCAACAACCAGCTGATTGTTGGGGCTTGCGCAGCCACCATACACTTTGTGCAATTTGCCTTTTGCCATAAAAACAGGTATAGAGCACAGGTGGGCGGGCCAAAAGAGCCACTGTACCGGTTCGTTCTCAGCTGTTCTGGTCCACTACCGGATCAGCCGAACTGGGCCGAACTGGCAGCAACCCACCTCTGGGTGCAATGGATGTTCAGCTACGCCGGAAATTTCATGGCCAAACCATCTTTGTAGGACACAGAATATCCAGGTTGGAAGGGACCTCGGAGGTCTTCTAGTCCAAGGGTATCCTACCTTGGCACCTGTGGACTTCAGTTCTCAGAATTAGGAAAGGTCATGCCCGTTTTCTCATCCTTCGCAGGGCAAGAGAGTTCAAGGTGGCCCCCAGATGATCCAGCTGAGCCTGGACGGAAAACGGCTGTATGTCAGCACCTCTCTCTACAGCGGATGGGATAAGCAGTTCTACCCAGACATGGTCAAGTAAGACAGCCTTTCCTTTTTTTCCCCTTTTGTTTATTAAAAACAGAAATAAGCTTGGAAGATCTGCAGGCAGAAATAAATCTGGAAATTGTGTGGTGCAGTTTTCCATGGTTGCTCGAGTTGTGAGGCTTCAGTTTGCCGATCACGAGGAATTTAAAATGACACTTTAAACAAACGTAAAAGGCATTTCTTCTTTCAGCCTAGGGAGTTGTTTGTGTGCCTGCAGCATCGACTTCTGGAGTAGGGAGAATCCATCCATCTTCGAGTTTTGTAACCGTAGCTGTCCTCAGAAATGCGTGGTAAAATTCTCTTTTGTCTTCTTTCTTTCCCCCCTCCCTAGGGAAGGCTCCGTCATGTTGCAAATCGATGTGGATAGCAAGAAAGGAGGCTTAAAAGTGGACAAAAAGTTCTTAGTGGATTTCGGGAAAGAGCCGGATGGGCCAGCGCTTGCCCACGAGATCCGCTATCCGGGCGGCGACACCACCTCCGATATCTGGATCTAACCATCTCCCCAGCTTTGCTCTGTCACGCTAATAAGTTTTTTCCTTGAGATGCTACTTCTTCCTTGCCTGCTTCTGTGTGCAGTTCCCTCTAGATGGGATGTTCCTTGTTCTGCCACAAGAGGTCGCTCGCTCCCACTGCATCCTCTTTGCTGTGACCACGTCTCAACCCACTTGACTTTGGATACAAGATTTTAAGCATCTCCATGTCCCCAGTTTCGCCCCGTTTTCACTATGGTGTAACCATGGAATTGCACGTTTTTTACCCAGAAGGAAATATTTTAGGCAATATTTTTCCCCACAATTTTCTCAGGGAAGGCACGAGAGCATGAAGCCAATGTTTTTCTATCTTGAGACTCCTATAGCCAAGGGGTTAAATTAAGAAACCAACTGATCTGATTGCTTGCGTGCAGGTAGTCCTCGGCTTACGACCACGACCAGAATTTTCATTGCTGAGCAAGGAAATTGTGAAGTGAGGCTCACCTTTTTTCATTACGGCAGCAAAGCGAAATCACTGCAGTCATTCAATCAATCATGTCAATCAGTCCATCATGACACGAGTCTGACTTCCCCCATTGACTCTGCTTATTGGAAGGTCGCAAATATTGATCACATGACACAGGAAGCTGCGACCGTTGTAACTTCATGCTGGTTGCACAGTGCTCAAATTTTGATCACGTGACTGTGGGGCTACAACAACGGTCATAAGTGTGAGGATTAATCACAAATCTCTTTTCAGTGCTGCTGTACCTTTGAGTGGCCATTAAGCAAATGATTGTTAAGTCAAGCACTTAGTTGTAATACAAACTCATCACATGGTTTTTTTTGGGGGGGGCAAATGTCAAATCTTTTGATTCAGAAATCATGGAATACTGAGTTGTTTGTGACTTAATGAGCAATGGAGCCATTTTTGGAATGTCTTAGCGTTACCTCTAGCAAAATGCTTCAGAAATAGAGTACTATATATGTCTTTATCTTTGCTACTCACTGTTCTTTATAAAAATAAATAAAAAACTTTTCAAGACCAAAGGGTTCCTCGCCTACGCAGATTTCTTCTCTCCAATCTGGCTGTGGGCTAACCACCGAGAGCCACCCGCCATCCCAAGACCTCAGTGTTCGCCCCTTCGGTCATAACATTAAGGGCAGGTGTTTCTCACGAAATGCGTGAAACTGAAACCTGAATGTCTGTACCCCAGGGCTCTGGGCCTCCCCGTGGTGTTCACACTTTCGTTTTCAGCTCTGAAATATCTAGCCCTTTAATCTATGGAGAGGAAAACAGAAAGCCACATAAGCAGGAATTGTCCTCTGAACCCTTCATAGAAAGCCGGTTCAGTAGCTTAACAAGCCTTTCTTTGATAAACTGTCGGAACTCTGGATTGTGCGAGAATGCCTTTTGTGTTAAAAAGTATCGCACCCAACAACCGTCGTCTGGTTGGGCTTCCTCCACGGAACCTGAATAACACTTTAAATGGTCCAAGTCCGTGGAACGTGAAGGATGGGGAAAGGGTTTTAGAGATCACCTAGACCAGGGGTCTGCAAAGTTGGCTCTTTTAAGACTGATGGACTTCAAGTTCCAGAAT
>JAPKID020000922.1:0-16071 GCA_026931265.2 Tropidonophis doriae | reverse complement strand
TGTATTGTATTGTATTGTATTGTATTGTATTGTATTGTATTGTATTGTATTGTATTGTATTGTATTGTATTGTACGTACTGCCTGCAACCCACCACTGGTTTTGAGATACAAGAAGCCCTTTAACATTTGGTCCATGATATAACTCTTCTGTGAATTAGTATTAAGGTCCTTTTCTGTTAATGTTAAACTCTCTTCCTGTCCTTCTCAAATGCAAGAAAAGTTATCTTTTGAGTTAGGATTATTCTCTTGCTCTCAGTAACTGCAAACATCTATATCTCTTGCCACCACACTGCAGAATTCCAAAACAGATCTCTGCTAAATTGACAAAAACATGCTTTCCTTTTCAAAATTTCCCAAGGTTTTGCTTCTGACACTGTTGATTTTTCTACTGCAATTATCAATTATTTCTTAGACTTATATACTGCTTCACAGTGCTTTACAGCCCTGTCTAAGCAGTTTTACAGAATCAGCCTATTGCCTCCAACAATATGGCTCCTTGTTTTACCAACCTCAGAAGGATGGAAGGCTGAGTCAACCTTGAGCCTGGTGGAATTTGAACTGCCAAATTTGAGGCAGCCAGTAGTCAGCAGAAGTAGACTGCAGTACTGTCCTCTAACCACTGTGCCACCAAGGCTCAATTCCTATATAATTATTTCAAACTCAGCTCTAAGTCAGTCCTTAAGGACAGGGGTGGGGTAACTGAGCCATTAGCTCAAGTAAAATTATACTTAATGAAGGAGAATGTTGGTTCATAGACATTAGCTTACTGAAGAAGAAATGCTACTGTCAAAGATGGTGATATTTGCAATGTTGGTTATTCTACCTCAAGTAGTATGCAAGAATCGCAGGGCTGAATGTAAGACCAGTGACCCTCTGCCTTTTCTTCACAAGCAATATCAATCAGGAGACCTCATAGTTGTAAACATGTTCTCTCAGCTCTATGTGTTTCAGACAATGATGGACTTCAGCAAACGTCCCTCCAAGGAGCTCTTTGAGGACACTGTGTAAGATTGTAGTCACAGAAAAGATTAATTTGAACTAGGAGGTCTGTTCACATTAATATTAGTCTTAGTTCACAATGATTGGCATGATCTTTCCTTTCCTTCCTATCTCTGTCCTTAGACTCTTCCTCCTTTGCCATCATCATCCTTTCCTCCTGTTCCTTTACATAAATATGTTCATAATCCATAATCAGGATGTGATTATGATATCCTGCAAGGGCATCTTCCAAATATCCTTCCAATTATCGTTGTCTCCCCTCACAATAAGGTCTTAAAAAAAAAAAGCATTCCACAGAAATAAAAATTAGGGGAAATAAATATATAATACCAAATATGGGAAATTAAAGAGAAGAAACTAAGATAAGCTATATGATAGCTAGATATTCCTAGGGCAAAAGGAACGTGAAGTAGGATTCCTTCCCGAAGAGAAGTTGGAATATACCCAGATTTCTGAAGTTGGAAGAGATTTTCTTCCCACTGAGTGGAGCTTAGTGGAGGAATCTAAAGTCTTGCAATGAGTAGCTAAATATTATTTTCTTGGAAATGTTATTTTATTTTATTTCATCAAACACTTATTAGATAACATATATACGTAAGTATAAACATGATTTTGAATACATGAAATGGATATGAATAAAAAGGAATATTAGGACAGGGATGGTAGGCGTTGGTGCACTTATGCATGCCCCTTACAAACTTCTCTTAAGAACGGGGTGAGGTCAACTGTAGACAGTTTAAGGTTAAAGTTCTGGGGGGTTGGGGAAGAAACCACAGAGTCAGGTAGTGCATTCCAGGCATTGACCACTCTGTTGCTGAAGTCATATTTTCTGCAATCGAGTTTGGAGTAGTTTACTTTAAATTTGTATATAATGTGTGCTCTTGTATTTTTGTGGTTGAAGCTGAAGCAGTCATTGATAAGTAGGACATTGTAGCAGATAATTTTATGTACTACTCTTATGTCGGACCGAAGGGGGCATAGTTCTTTCTAAGCCCAAAATTTCAAGCCTGGTGGCATAAGGTATTCTATTGTGAGCAGAGGAGTGGAGAACACTTCTGAAATATCTCTGGACTTGCTTGATTGTATTAATATCCGATATGCAGAGAGGGTTCCAGACAGATGAGCTATATTTGAGAATTGGTCTAGCAAATGTTTTGTATGCTCTGGTTAGCAGTACTATATTACCAGAGAAGAAGCTATGGAAGATTAGATTGGATGGATGGGTTACAATCAATTTGCTCTTCTTAATGTGTGAATCATTTTCTGTAAGGGAATGTTTTACTAAACTGCACATTCAGCTAACTTATGTTGTCCAGGAAGACCTAAAGCATCTCATAAATTTGTTTCAAATTTATGCACTGATTGAGATTCTTCATAAGAATCTTCCTAGGAGTCCTCAAAACAGTTTACACACTTGTCCTTCTCTGGATATTTTTTTTTTATTGAACAGACAAATTTCCAGATAATAAATCTTTTTATCTTAAAAAAAAGGTCATTTCTTTTTCAAACATTGCCATGAGAATTATTCACTGCATCTAAATTGCAGCGTTAAAAATTTACTAGTTGGAACATTTATGACATTCAGTGCAATAACCAATGTATTAAGTAGAGTCTTAATAAAGATTAAGAATGATTCAATTATAAATTATCTCTGACATCAAGGAAAAAGTTCCCTTTTTTGGGTTAAATTCTTCTCTATTTCTACTCTTTCCATTTCCAATACTGGGATTGAATGGTACATTTGATGCTTATCATGTAATAAATTCATGGTTTGAGAGAATGCCTGTGTGAAAAATGCAAGCTATCTATTTAATTATTTATTTGGTGCCATCAATGCTATCTTACACTCCCAAATTACTATCAACAGATAATAATTTAAAGAAAATGGAGTGGCTCTACTCTTCCAGAATGCATCACTACCATTTTACAATAACTTTTGAAATTATGATATGTAAGAATGAATACTGGAAGATTTTGAGGAGCAAAAATCATTTTCTTGTCAAATTGCTCATTAAAATCAAAATGATTGCAATGTTATTTTATCATGCTCATTTGTAAAGGTTTCCCTCGCACATATGTGCCAGTTCCCAACTTTAGTGGGTGGTGCTCATCTCTGTTTCAAAGCCAAAGAGCCAGTGCTGTCCGAAGACATCTCCATGGTCATGTGGCCAGCATGATTAAACACCAAAGGTATATGGAATGCTGTTTATCTTCCCACCAAAGGTGGTTCCTATTTTTCTACTAGCATTTTTCATGCTTTTGACAGGTTGGCAGAAGCTGAGAAAAGTAATGGGAGCTTACTCTGTTATATGGTGCTAGGGATTCAAAGTGCCAAACTGCCAACCTTTCTGATTGACAACCTCAGCGTCTTAGCCACTGAGCCACTGCATCCCTTGCTTATTTATAGAGTAGAATAAAATTAGAAATATTATTAATGCATACTGACAAGATATTTGTTTCCATTACCAGGATCATGACTCCAATCTATCAGCACATCTTGACCTTAGAATTTGCCATCACAAAAATCAACAGAAATCCCCATATTTTACCCAACCACACTCTTGGTTTTCAAATCTATAACACCTACTTCATGACAAGTGGGACGTATCGGGCCTCTCTGGAACTTTTCCTCTACCAAGGGCCAGTTTCTGCCTAACTACAATTGTGATACACAACAGAGACCCATAGCAGTCCTTGGGGGACCTACAGTACATCTGATGTGTGTGTACACATGGCCGTGATCCTGTCCCTCTACAAGATGCCACAGGTATGAGCTTTGGTGAACTCAGACCAAGTACCGTAGATAATCATCAACATCCCGTTCCTTGTTTTAAATGGGAGAATTTAGGAATAGGAAGGAAAGGGTTATTCTTGAAAAAAAGAGATTATTCTTAACAAAGTTTCCTGGGTGCTACGGAGGAATTCAGGCGTGACAGACTAATTCCCCAGACTTGTGGCCATAAATCTTCTGATATATTTTATTTTGATAGATCTAAGAATATTGAGGTGTGTTCTCTGCCTCCCTAAGGTTTGATTCTCTATTAAGGTCATATTTAAGAAAAAAAATGGCATCTAAAATATATATTCTCAGAACTAGGAACAGAGAAACTATGTTTTGCATGACAATTTATCAATCTATCAATTCCAGTTCCCTTTAATAGTATTGACTGAAAATAAAAGAATATAAAGGCAAAAAGTTGAGGCTGGAGTGTGTTTATCTTGTACTGTATTAGGAACAACTGGAAGTCACTGCTCCTTTTTATTTCTTTTTCTCTTCACCTTTCCCTTCCCCTTTCCCATCTTAACTTCCTATTTTCCTTATTCTTTTGCATTTTATATTTTATATAATAAAATATAATATTTTATATAATAACTATATTTTATATAATAAAATAAAAATGATATTTAATGAAAACAAAAGAATGCAGGATTAATTGGGGAAAAGTTAGTTAAAGAATATGACAGGAATTGGGGCAACAGTGATGGCGAAATTAGATTAGTTGTAATGGAATATTACATCAGTAGTGTCTGATGTACTGTGGAGAAATTCTTGTATTCTTTGTTGCAATATAAAAATGGAAAGCCAAGCAGGAGGATGTTAAAAGCATTGTTTCAGTAACACAGTATAAAACTCAATGCTTCATTTCCATAAAATGCAAACTATTAGGACATTTTTAAATGTATCTTAAGTCACATTGCTGATATGACTCTTTGGAGTAATGAATTAAAAATTCCATATGAGATGTTTTAGAAAGATACATAGGTAGGTAGGTAGATAGATGTAGATATAGATATAGACATAGACATAGACATAGACATAGACATAGACATAGATATGGATATATAGTAGAGGTATAATCAAAATAAGAAATATGTTTTGAACTTTAATAGCTATGTTTAGAGGGGGTATTCAGCAGGTTTTGACCAGTTCTGGAAAAGTGGTAGTGGAAATTTTGAGTAGTTCGAAGAATCGGTAAATACCACCTGAGTGGCCCCACCCCCATCTATTCTCTGCCTCTTAACTCCCAGCTCACCAGGAGGGAGTGGAGATTTTACAGTGTCCTTCCCCTGAAATGCCCACCACACCATGCTCAATAAGCCACACCCACAGAAATGGTAGTAAAAAGTTTTGAACCCTACCACTGGCTATATTGTATGTTAAATAGGTAACCTGCCCCACTCTACATCAAGGAGAGCTGTGTGGAGGTTCTCCACTTTCAAATTCCTGGGAGTCCATCTTAGTGATGATCTCACCTGGAAAAATAATATGATCCAGGTGGTCAGGAAGACCCAACAGAGACTCCATTTCCTCAGAGTCTTGCAGAAAAATAAGGTGGAACAATGACTGATAACCGCCTTCTACTGGTCTATGATAGAAAGCATCCTCACATATTGCATTATGGTATGGTATGCTGCATTGTGGATAGAAAGACACTACAAAGGTGATGAGCACTGCACAAAATATCATGTGGTGCCCCCTGACTCCACTAGATGAAATCACCAAGATTCACTGCCTTAGAAGAGTGAGGAAAATCCTCAGAGATGATTCACACCCTGGTCAGCACTTCTTTACTCTCCTACCATTGGGTAGGAGATTCAAAAGCCTAACCAATCAAACGAACAGGCTGAAAAATAGCTTCTATTTGTGGGCTGCCAGACTCCTGAATGAATGAATAACACCATAACTATTCAGTATGATAGACTTGCAGGGCAGGGCCAGCGCAACATGCTTCGCACTGATGCAATGAAATATAATGTCACATTATACACATATATGTATATAGGATCGTGTATCTGTTAGGATGATTTACTGGTCAGGGATTTTCTTTCTTCACTGTTTTTATTGAGTTTGTCAAACATGTGCAAGATAAGAGGTATAAGTATAAACATGGGCATGAACAAAGGAAATGAGTACAAATAAATGGGGACAGTAGGACAGGGATGGTAGGTACACTGGTGCGTTTATGCATGCCCCCTTTACAGATTTCTTAGGAATGGTGTGAGGTCAATGGTAGACAATTTAAGGTTGAGGGTTAGAGGATGTAACAAGGGAGTCAGGTAGAGCATTCCAGGCATTGACCACTCTGTTGCTGAAGTCGTACTTTTTGCAATTGAGTTTAGAGTGGTTAACCTTGAGTTTGTATCTATTGTTTGCCTATGTATTATTGAGGTTGAAGCTGAAGTAGTCGTTGACAGGTAAGACAATGTAGCAGACAATTTTGTGTACTATGCTTAGGTCAGACCGTAGGAATGTAGTTCCAGGTTGCTCAAGCCCAAAATTTCAAGCATGGCGGCATAAGGGATTCTATTGTGAGCAGAAGAATGGAGTAACTCTTGTCGTGAAATAGCTCTGGACCCACTCAACTGTATTAATGTCTGATATATAGTGTGGATTCCAGGCAAACAAGCTGTATTTAAGAATTGGTCTGGCAAAGGTTATTGTGATGTATTTTGTGTTTGGGGAGGCTGCACTAAAGGAAGCTCATCCAATCTCATTGTACACTGGTTGTGCATTGACAATAAAGGTTTGAATTGAATTGAATCAGGTAAATAATATTACTGCACATGCTACCTTAAAAAGAATATAATACTTAAAAAGAGCTTCCCTGTTGCCTATCCACCTGTATTTTTCTTTTTAAGTTAATCTATGGTTCCTCTATTAAAAATAATAACAGAAGAGAGCCTGCTTCAAATCTACAAATTTCTCCAAATATAGACTACCAATATAAGGGTATTTTTCTATTACTGCTGTACTTTGGATGGACATGGATTGACATATTGACTACAAAATATGACAGCGGAGAAAGGTTTGTGCAAAATGTGGTTCCCATGCTAGCCCAGAATGGGATCTGCCCAGCCTTCATTGAAACATTTCCAATCATCAATTATTCAAACAGGATTGCTGAGTTGGTAGAATTGGGACTTGGAATGTACATGGTGATGATGAAAAGCACAGTGAACGTAGTACTCATTCATGGCCAAATTCATGCAATTATAATTCTGAGGTTCCTTTCTACCAACTTGAAATCTGAAGACGTACCATTATGGAAAAAAGATAAAGTCTGGATTATGACAGCCCAGGTGGGCTTCACCTCACTTCCCTTTCTAAGAAATGGTGACCTAGTCTTCCTCCACGGTGCTCTGTCTTTTGCAATTCACTCAGGCATCAGGATTCCAAGAATTTGTTCAGATGAAGGACCCCATCTTAGAAAAAGAAAATACTTTTCTTAAGCTCTTCTGAATGTTCCTTCTCCATCAATGGAGAAGGAAAATGCAGTTCCTTGCACTGGGAAAGAGAAACTAGAAGCTCTTCCCACATCTGTGTTTGAAATGGACATGACTGGCCACAGCTACAGCATCTACATTGCCATATATGTAGTGGCCCATGCTTTGCATGACTTCCATTCATCAATAACGGCATACAGAGCTAGGGGGCATGAAGCCAAACTGGAACATGTAGATGAAAAGCTGTGGAAGGTAAATCTTGAACAAACCAGTTTCTAGATTCTCACAATATCTGCAAATCTGATCCTAAACCTAAATGTAATGAATTCTTCCAAGGGGAATATATATATAGGCATGTTCATTTTGTTAAATGTCATCTTCTCTCCAGTTGTAGTCCAAATAATATCATTATTTGTTGCCTTGCAGTGTGATGGGCAGCAAACAAAAGTAATACATACTTAAAATACCTTATTTTTCGGAGTATAAGACTTCCACCCCCCAAAGAGGCTGCAAATTTGGGTGTGTTTTACACTCCGAATGTAGCTTTTTCAAAGCTTTTTTTTCAACCCTAAAGAGGCACTAACGAGTCAAGTCATCTTCTGTGCTCTGCTTGCTTTTCTCATTGATCCCGCCGATGATCAGCTGTGCTTTAGAAGCTTTTTTTTATCCCCAACCACGAAATAAAAGTGTGCATGCGCTCAAACCCAACTTATGTGCTGAAGCTGACCACACTAAGGATGCTAGCCAGATGAATATCTGGTAGGCAGAATGTTTTCCCCTATTTTCCTGCCCCAAAACTAAGGTGCGTCTTATACTTCAGTGCATCTTATACTCCCAAAAATATGGTTAAATAATAAATTATAATTTTGTCAACCCTAAAGGGAACCTGGTCAAGGCCATCTTAGAGGTTTCAGGGTTGCACATAATAGAGAGAGGGAGAAATAGTTAAATGGAGTTTTGTAGCCAAAACAATATAGTTTTCCTGTGGAAACCAAGGTCATTCTCACAGGTGGCTGGCCAGAGGAGGAGTGAAGTAACCAAGTACTGGCCAGCAACAGTGTGTCTGATGACTTGGGGAAAAGGGGAAATATTTACTTTGTAATTAGGTGAAAACTGTGGGAACGCCAGAGTTGGCTTTCACCAGTTGTGCTAATATAATATTTCCAATAAATTGTTCTTTGAGAAATTTGCCTGCTTCGGACTTCTGTCCTCTATGGGTGCATTACATAGAATACTGACAAATTTATTATAATATATGCATATTCATTAGGCAAGAGTGAAATTTTTTATGCTTTTCATTTTATGTGAAGTTATTTATTTGTCTTTATAACATATATATATATTCTATTGGGAAACGTCTTTGTATAATTTCATGTTTCCTACAGCACAAATTTCAGCTGTTGACTGCAGTTTAAACACAGGTTTGAGTCTTGTTGTAGATATCAGAATTCTTCTTTGTTTTATGGAGAAAAAAAATATATTTTCATGGATTATCAATCTGCCCTTTCCATACTTGGGTGGGAAAATGGAAAATATCATCTGTCAGGTTTTGTGAGATATCACCTTAAGGCACTGACTTTGATATCCCTCTCTGATTGAAGAATTTTTGACTTTGAAAGGTAACTTGAGATATTGATAATCTATTTGTTTATTTATTTTTATTTTATCGTATTTGTATACCGCCCTATCTCCCTAGAGGGACTCAGGGCGGTGCATAGAAAAAATAAAAAGATAGTACATACAATAACAATATAAAAGGAGTTAAAAATAGATTAAATATGGTGGATCTGTGCTAAAAATTATACTTAAAAGCAATTAAAATTATTATAATCAGGACTATATCAATTAAAAACTATGCCAGGCCAGCTGTGGCCTGCTGTGTTTTTCAATGTTTAGAACAAAAAGAAGTAAACCACAAAATACAGGTAGTCCTCGACTTAAAGGTAAAGGTAAATTCCCTCGCACGTAAGTGCTAGTCGTTCCCGACTCTAGGGGGCGGTGCTCATCTCCGTTTCAAAGCCAAAAAACCAGAGGTGTCTGAAGACGGTTGGCTTGTGACTAAACACTGAAGGCGCAGGGAACGCTGTTACCTTCCCATCAAAGGTGGTTCCTATTTTTCTACTTGCATTTTTACCTGCTTTCAAACTGCTCGGTTGGCAGAAGCTGGGACAGGTGACAGGAGCTCACTCTGCGCCCACCTTTCTGATCGACAAGCTCAGCATCTTAGCCACTGAGCCACCACAAAGTCCCTTTGTTTTCAATTTACTGCAGTTCATTTAGTGACTGTTCCAAGCGACAAGGGCACTGAAAAATTTGACTGTTTTTCAGTGTAAAGCAGGGGTGTCAAACTCATGTTGTCACTGTGGCACTACATGATGTATTGGGAGTTTTTCCCCCCTTCGCTAAACGGCATGGGCTGGCCAGCATGCGACGCATCCGACCCATGGGCCGGGAGTTTGACAGTCCTGGTTTAGACCATTGCAGCATCCACTTGATTCGAAGCTTGGCAACTGACTCATATTTATGACGGTTATGGTGTCCTGGAGTCATTTTGAGACCTGTCTTGGCAAGCAAAGTCTATGCAGAAATCAGTTTCACTTAACAACCATGTTGCTAACTTAACATCTACAATGGCCATAAATTGGGGTGAAACTTGCTTGGCAACTGTCCCATGTAGACACATACATTTTGGGATCGTGTTCATAAGTCAAGGACTATCTGTACCGACTACCTTGTTTATTTATATCCCATCTTTTTATTTGTATTAATAACTCAAGGCAGGGAAGTTCCTGAATAAACTCCTTCCTCTTTCTATTTCCCCCACAAACACTGCTCTGTGATGTTTAGTTGAGGGAGACTGGCATAAAGACAATAATACAATACAATAGCAGAGTCGGAAGGGACCTTGGAGGTCTTCCCAAGAATCCAACCCCCTGCCTAGGTAGGAAGCCCTATACCGTTTCAGACAAATGGCCATCCAACATCTTCTTAAAGACTTCCAGTGTGGGGGCATTCACAACTTCTGGAGGCAAGCTGTTCCACTGACAACTTCCAGCTGTCTTGCCTAAAGCGGGACAAAGATTGGAGAACTTCCAATTTTTTATAATCAACTACAGTAATGAGGTAAACAATACAATCTTGCATCTATACTGATGTATGTAACTATAATAGTCTAAAACGGAAGATGTTTTGGGAAATCTATAAATACTATGTCAGGAAGAAGGGCTTTGCCAGTTCTTTATAGGTAAAGCCAAAATGCAGATTAGGATAATTGATATACTAAGGCAGGAGGAATTGTATTAAGTCAAAGTCATGACTGGTATTTGTTAGATTTATAAGCTACCTTTTCTTCCAAGAGTGTGAAGTTGTGCACTTGAGCACTATAATTACAACTACAATTGAGCCCAAAATTTCTGTTGCTAGGGAAGAGTTGTTAAGTGAGTTTTTCCTCCTTTTACAACCTTTCTAGCCACAGTTAAGTGAATTGCTGTTGTTAGTGACATGATGTTAAGTGAATCTGGCTTCCTCATTCCCAAAAAGTGATCGCATTGACTCTGGGACATTGCAACAGTCATAAACATGAACCAGTTGCTAAGCATCTGAATTTGATTATGATAAATGACCATAAGGATGCTGCAACAGTCGTGTGAAAAACAATGTCACTTTTTTCAGTAACTTAACTTCAGTCACTAAACAAATGGTTTAGTTGAGGACTACCTGTACTGTAACTACAGGTAATCCTTGACTTTACGATTGAGCCCCAACTTTCTGTTAAGTGAGACATTTGTTAAGTCAGTTTTGCCGTTTTACAATCTTTCTTGGCACAATTATTAAGTGAATCATCACAGTTGTTAAGTTAGTAACAAGTTAAGTTAGTTCTCCATTGACTTTGCTTGTCAGAAGGTCAGGAAATGTGGTCAAATGTCCACAGGATATTGCAATCATAAATATGAACCAGTTGCCAAGGATCGGAACTTTGGGCACGTGATGATGGGGATGCTGCAGTGGTCATAGGTGTGAAAAATGCCCATACGTTGCTTTTTTCAGTGCCGTTTGAACTTTGAATAGTCTCTAAATGAACTGTTGTAAGTCAAGGACTAACAGTACTGTACTGCATTGCACAATTAAACTTGAATGGAAATCTGTTGAATTGAGTCCTCCAAACCTTTGTGTAAACATAATGAAAACTGACATAATGAAAACTGAGCACCAAGCAGCCAATTCACATAAAAGGTGTCACGTAGTTAAAGGAAGAATTAAAAATTTGTGACATTGCCCCCTCTTCTCAACCCAGAGGATCAGTATCAATCCTAATTTAATTGATTGTCTGATTAAATTTAACAAAGAAAACACTGGAATCCACATCATAGCACTCAACCAGTCTATCCTACTTTTTGGGAGGAGCAACACCAAGTAGAAAGCTCTGAGTGGAGTACCAGGAATAGAGCCTGAATCTCTTATAACACAATTAAAATAAATGAACATGGATTAATAGTAGACTAAGGATTCCTATAGTTATTTTGCTTTAGTGTACCATAATGAATCAACCTGTCCATTTATAATGCAGTGGGTAATAAAAATGACAGGATGCATTTAAGATTGTAGCAATACAGATAGCCCTCAACATATGACCCTAACTGAGCCCAATGTTTCTATTGCTAAGTGAGACACTTAAGTGAATGTTGCCCCATTTTATGACCTTTCCTGCCACATTTGTTAAATGAGCCACTGGAGTTATGTTAGTGACACTGTTGTAATGTGAATCAGGCTTCCCCATTGACTTTCCTTCTCAGAAGGTTGTAAAAGCGATCAGATGACCCTGAGACACTGCAATGGTCATAAATACGAATCAGTTGCCAAGCATCTTAATTTTTATCACCTAACCCATGGAGTTATTGCAAAGATCGTTAAGTGTGAAAAATGGTGATAAGTCACTTTTTTCAGTGCCATTATAACTTTGAACGGTCACTAAAATATAGCTAACATTCCTGGACATTTTTAATTAATCCCAAAGAATGTTCAGATCTTGACAGTTGTTACATGAAGTTAGCATTCACTAAGAACTACCAAAATAACCTTGAATTTAAAATGGTTCCAAAATGATTGAAATGGGGAATTTCAAATTTGAACTGTTTTACACACCTCGATTCTTGACTGATACAAGTGTGTTTATTCCATTTATATTCAATAATGTTAAGACAATTAAAACTTTGGGGGAAGTACTATTTTAAATTAAATTTTAAAAGGAAGTCCTAGAAGATAACAACAGTTTCTTAACATACAACATTGTATTTGGACAGAACTTAGGCTGACATTCAGAATCAGCCAGTGAAATGTCTAGAAATAGTAATACCTTTATTAAAAGGAAACATCACTTGAGCTAATTCTAATACACCCCAAACCATCTATATTCATAGTTGCTTTTAAAAGGGCTGCCAGACATAAAACAGGCAACAAACCTTGACATTGTAAAATAATGAGAGTTCTCTCTTCAAATTTTGTAATTTCCCCAATAAAATTGGTAGAATGCAGGCAAGTCCCAATGCAGAAAATCAATAACAACTCTTAATAGGAAAGGGATTTTTCTATTCACCATCTTTAAACCCAAAGATGGAATTTAAAACAATGGAAAATAATGTCATGTTATAGAGTATTCTTTTGAAGCATGTTGGTAGGAACTTTTTAGAAGTATGTTGGTTCTCGAGTTTCACATATATTTCCCATGTATCACACTGAATTCTGTGGAACTTCAAAAATAAATGTACTTTGGAATCAGATTTAATGTAGTCATCAATTACAGAAATATGTAATTTCGATTAAATCATGTCTTCCAAAATGATCAAAATGCTTAACCTGCCCATCATATTCCAGAAAGGCAGATTGGATATTTAACAAAGCGATACTCTTGGAGGGGGCGAGGGAAGGTATATTACATTGACAAATTTTCCTCTGATCAAAGCTATCCCAGCAGAGTTTGTCAGTTATTGTTGGTGGGCTAATTAATTATATAATGTCTAACTCTAAATCAAAAAGAACTGGGGTTAGCAGGAAAGAAAGGAAGTTTTGGTACAGGGCTGAGAGAGAAGAGAGACAAAAATATGTGCATGCTCCCGTTTGTAGTAAGCTTTCATCAAACAAATCCATTTGGGGCAAACACAAAACTGACACATTTGTTTGAAATTTGTTTCCACAAATACTGGGTTCTAGTTTTCACCATTATCAGTGCCATCAGCTTTCAGTAATTCAACAGTATCTTGTTAATGACTAGGGGGAAGGAATAGAAAAGTTTGAATCCAGTGCATTACTTATCAGTAAGTGTCTTGATTACAATGGGTTTAGGTTTCTTGTAATAATTTGCTCACCCCAAGGAATATCCATAATACAAAATTTTTTGCAACAAGTTTTCCCTCCATTATTTTTGGAAATCAGTACATGATTCCATCCCAGCTCTCAACTTCCCAAACTGATATTATTCAGCAGCGCTCCCTACAGGCCACTATGCAGAAATACAAACTTTTGCTAATCTGCAGATATCCATGTTTTTATGGACAGTCCTTGCTTTCTATATGCAAATTTCAAATGTTTATAGGCCAAACTGTGTTAAGCGTATAAGGGGAAGGAAAAATGTGTTCCAGGTACAAGCAGAGGCTAACAAGCATCCATTATGGAATAATTTGTCTTGCAGCCCCATTATACAGTATGTATAGAATGCAGTTCATTGCAAACTGTTATGTCATATGGAATAAGCCACTAGAGATACTTGTGTTCTCATTTTGTCAGTTCATTTGCATGTTTGAAACACAAAATCCTTGCATTGCATGATTTTAATAAGAGACAATAGTGAAATCTGGAGGTGGATGATTGTTACTATGGTCCAATTACTGTGGTCCTCCATATGTGATTGAACTTCAAGCCCTATTAGTTTTTGCCAGAATGATAAACAAGGATCTCAAGCCAACATTTGCAGAGTCATACATTTCCAGACCTACCCAGACTGCTGCATAAATGTATGCTAGACCCTCATGAAGATCTCTGAGACAAAGAGGTCCAATTTCTGGAGATCTGGATTCTCCATTTTCAAAACCAGAAAATGTGCATGTGACAGCAATGCCTAAAAGATTCCCCAAGACTGGGAGTTGGTTGCAATTTATTAAATATCTTTACCACTTCCCTTGCAAAAGGTTTAGACTCTCATTAGGAAAAAATGAGCAATTTTCACACACTGTTAAGTTGTTCATTTTGCTACCCAATGTGTTTGGCAGTATTTACAAATGTCTTATTTACAAACTCATACAAGGTACCTTGTGAATGATGAACTGGGAGCATTTTTTTCATCTTAAGCCAACATCATTGTATTTTTTAAACTGAATTGACATTTCTTTTCCCCAGGTGAATTTCAGTAGAAATGCCCAAGGTGCAAATATGTGTAATTTTTTTCATGCCCTTCCTAAAGTGATCAAATTTCAGGGAATAGCTGTAGGTGTAAGATGGCTGAAATTTTATGAATACTTTTTTGGGGAAACAAAACCTTATTCAAATAAGCAAAACTATGTCAAATAAAGATGAGTAGCTTGGGCTAATAATTATACATATTTTCTGTAACTTATTCTAAGAACATTTGTTATAAAGTACTTCTATACCCTATTATCCATTTCAAATCCCTTTATTTTTCATTTAGATAAAACTTGTGCTGCTTGAATTTTAAGGTGTTTTTTTTTTTTAAAAACACCTAACTAAATCTGCTGGCTTTGGTTCTTCTACTGTCCTCTGCTACATAGAATCATGTTCGCATATGGCAGGCTCAAGGTTTTAAGCGAAGTAATTATTTTATGTTAACTGATCTAGCATACGTAGCCCTATCTTTCCCAGTAGACTATCAAGAGTCCAAGAGCTAAGCCTGGTTTATTAGGCACTTTGGAGGAAACTTTCTGAACTCAAAAGTATCCGAAGTAGCCATCTCATCAGCTTCTAAGTCTGGGCTACCTATGAGTTGGTGCCTTCTCTTCCCGCTTGCAAATGATATTTACACTTTTCAAAGTTACCTCGTATTTCCATTATCATTCGGCATGTATTTTAAATCACAATGAAGCAGCAAGCTCATCTAATACACTGATTTTTGTTTACTTACATTAAATACATTGGTAAATCAGCAGTTGAATTCTGTTACCATGATTTGTTATTTTAAATGCAATATGAGAGTTTTCTCAGAAGGAAAAAAAATAAAAAGAATTCTGATCAGATGAGAAGAGTAAGTTGAAGAAAAAGGGGGGATTGCTCTGTTTAGAAAAAGCTGCAGTGTCCTCACTTGGTCTAAGACCTAATAATGAATTAGTAAAAACAAGTGGTAGGCAATAACTGAACAAAATGGGTTTGCTTGTTACTTAAATATAAAAATCTACTTTTTCATTGTCATGAGCTGAGCACAGTGCAGTATTTCAGTTTTATTGAAGAGGGAAAGGACATGCTTGGGACTCCTCCTGGGTTCCCCATAAGGACTGCAAATGTCATTGTATGCGCATGGAATCAGAGCACCGTCAACAAAGTTTTGCAGTTAATGAATCTGCAATTGTAAGATGCCATTTCAGGATTTGTGTAGAATTATGGGGGTTTGAACAAAAAGGGGATTAGATCTGAAACAGTTCTCAGGGAGTACTGAAAAATCCTTAGTCATGTAGATGATCCCAGATAGCTTTATAAACTACATGAACATTTCTAGAGAAAAGTCAGATTAAACTGCAGAAGTAGCTATGCATGTAAATTGGGTGAAAGAAGATGTGACAGCACTCACATCCCTACAGCGCGTTGATGAAGAATTAAAAGCTGCAGCCTGGTCTGATTCCCCCGTT
>JAPKID020000921.1:0-16073 GCA_026931265.2 Tropidonophis doriae | reverse complement strand
GTTTTTTTTCCCTTTCAGAAAGCTGTTTATACCTATCTACTATAGTTCTCTCTCTCTCTCTCTTTCTCTATTTTTCTCTCTATCCCTCTACCTACTTACCTATCTACACACACTCTCTCCCTACCTACCTACTGTATTTCTCTCTCTTTCTGTCCCTCTCTATCTCTCTACCTATGTACTTTTTTTAAAAAATGGCCTCTTCAAAAGCTGGGTGTGTCTTATACTCCGGTGCGTCTTATACTCCAAAAAATACAGTAAGTAGGTATGTAGGGAGGCAAGTAAATAAATAAATAAAATGACCCATTTAGCTTCCATGACTTTTTGACCTGTAGTTCAGGGTCTTAATCACACTAGGGTAATATATGATTGACAATTTTGTAAGTTAATGTAGTGTATGAACCTTAGCAAATGGGTTAGGTCAGCAAACTTTGAAAGTGTTGTCGTAAAATAGAAGCTTCTTTGAGTAAAGCTTAGTTTCTGTTGCTAACTAAACATGTCTGTGTTGTTTTCTTCACAACAGAAATGGTTTAATATTGTCGTCTTCCAGGATGTTTTTGGTGTGCTTTCGAAGGAGATGTCTGTTCGTATTTATCTGTCTGTCTGTCTAATCTATCTATCCGCCATCTGTCCAAGCATCCTGTATTTTTTACCCTACCACCCAGGCCGGATTTAGGTTGCTGAATTATTATGTTCTGGTATCCATTAATATTACTAATCCTATTACTTTTCAACCAGTGAAAGTCTGTTATCAGCATGACTGAACTGGAAAACATTTCACCTTCTTTTTGTTTCCCTTCTCTTTGATTACTTATGCTTATAAAACGAACATAAGGCCATTTGTGAATATGGTACCAGGTCCCTTAAGGACATTGGAGAGTTCCCAGCACCTTTATCAATCCTTGCTGAGGATGAAGATCAACACTACAAAACAATCCTGTTAGTGCCATTCTGTTATCTTTTAGGGTACAAGAAGATTGCAATATATGTTATAGAATGTATAGTTCTATAGAATCTATAGATCATATTACATGAATGGGTATAATATCAAGCAAACAAAAGGCTAAAACTCCTATCATTGTCTATGTTTTTGTGTAGAGACAGATGGTAACACAATCCTGAGAACTAGGAAATAATGTCCATATTTAAGAAGAATCCATTTGTGTCCTTTGAATTGTAGCATAATTATCCTCAGATAAATAGAATTTATAATAGTTTGATAGAAAACTGGGAAATCTGTTCACCAATGTATATAGAGCTATAGCTAGAAAAATAAATTTTCATCAACCTAAACATCATGTGAATATAAATTCTGTGCATCTGAGTAGGATTTATTTCTAAATTGTCCTATTTAGGCCTGGAATTACACATATCAGGCTACAATTTGCAGACAAGTATTTCTAATTTTAATATAAGTAGCTGTTACATTTACTTGAAAGTAGTTTCAGTTGAAATCATGTACATACAAAGGGTTCAGCAGTGGATTTTTGCCTGAAAGTATTAGAAAGTATTAGAAAAGTTAATAAACTTTATAAAAGTGAGAGACAACATCTGGGATAGTTCAGTTTAAAAAAATATATATGTGCCTTAATGCATTTTATTTATGTAACTACTGTGATAACCTAAATTAAAATAAGGATACATCAGTTATTTATATTATAAATAGCATACAAGTGTCAGTTAATTAAGAGTTAACTTTAAGAATTTCTTCAATGTAATTAACATTAAAGACCTATACACACCTTTATTTAGAAGACTGTTCTATTCACCTTTAGTCAATATGCGTACATAGGATAGAACATTGAGAGTAAATTATCATTGTAAAATGAAAAGCCTTTATAAGGATTTATGATTATTTCCTCTTAGACATTGAATGAATTAGCTGAACATCCCAGCTACAAAGTCTGGAATGATGCAATTGGTAAATATACATTCCATTTATCTGTTAGTACAGTCTGACCTTCATCTATGATAAAGGAAAGGCGTTTCTTCTCATTCTGTATTTTTTGAGCACAGGCAAGTAAATGATAGTGAGTCAGAATTTTGTGTGGCCTACCTAGATCTGGCAGAACACTTTTTGAATTATTTGTCTAAAGAAATCAGAGCAAGAGGAACTCTGTTCTGCTTTCTTTGTAATATTTGATCTGCACTTTTGACAACAGATTGACCTTAAAGACATATGTGGGAGAGGAAAAGAGATTTTTAAAAAATACAAATCAGTTGTTTATATAAAATGAAAAATTCCCTTTGGTCATTCCATGTTTTTAAGAAATTCAATTGCCTCGTTTCATGTACATTATGGTTATTAATATTTTTAAGTCCAGTATTATGATCCTTAAACAGAAGTAGAGACTGCTTTTAACTGACTACATTTTATGATCACATTAGTTGTCCTCGTAAGCAATCAATTCACTGATTAATTTTTCTTATTTCCAATATATGGGAGTGATTTTAGAGTTTTGGTATTTGTAAAAATGTAAAAAAGTTCGCAGAATCTAGTGTAATATAATTAAATGCACTATCTGGTTATATACACTACTTTTACAATTGGATTCCTACTCCATCTTCTCAAATAAAAATGTGCATATGTTCCATAAGCTGGAAGCTTTCAGCAAAATTGAAGGGCCAAATTTTACTGGCGTTGATTAGATAGTGTAGTGCTTTATAACTCAGTATAGCATTCAACTAATCTTGATTTTTTTTAAAAAAGGGCTGTGATAGGTCTATTGAACTCATTTGTTAAATATATTTATTAATCATAATCCTTGTAAAATACTTGCTTTAATAGTACAATTTTCACTACTAAGCAAATGGCAACAGCAGGGCTCTTAAAATCTTTGCATTGAACTTGTAAAACCCTATGTAAGTCATTGCATTCTATCTTTGAAACTGCAATGCTTGTAAAATTTATATAAATTTATTATAATCTCCAGCACCAAGTCTGATCAAGACTTACTGTGCATACATCATTAGAATTTCAACTACAGCACCTTCTTTGTATTTTGACTGAGGACGTCTAAGCTGCATTGGTGCATAATGTTTTCTGTTTTTCCCTGCACTGCAGTGAAGAGAACATTTTTAGAAGTGTTTCTTTCAATTGTAAACATATTTACTTAAGATTATGTCCAAGGAACCTTTCATCCACCTAACTATAATAAGTGCAGCATTTTTATGGTTCATAAGAGTGTTCTGTCTTCAACTCATAAAAATGCTTCCACAAAACTGCAACATCAGATCCCTCCTCAATGGCTCCCTCTCATGTCAGCAGAACACTGTATCTGTTCTCCCTGGAAGTAAAGTGAGAGGTTCTGGCTGGAGTACAGAAGAAATTTCTCAGGATCCTGTTGCCATAAAAAGCCATCGGGAGAACTCCACAAATAAATCTTTTCCTAAATATGATTTCATAGGGTATTTAGCTCAAATATACCATAACTAGCATCCAGAAGTTGTATGTTTCCCTTTTCCTTCCCAATTGCCTGGATTCTATGCACCTTAAAGATAAAAGGAAATAGTTCTCCTTATTAAGAAAAAAAAAACATTTTTTTGTTCTATTCTTCCCTATCACCTTCTAATTAAAGGAAGTAAGTTGCTTTGGCTACTAGGTTATGTCAGTAGCTGTAGGATTATTTTTTGTTTAAATAAAAAGATGATAAAAAAGGACTACATTCACAGAAAGTGTTTAAATGCCTGATTTCACTTTATTTAATGCAAAAGATTAAAAAAATAGGAAAAAAATAGTAATGTGTTAGTTCAGCAACTATAAACAATGAAAGCATAGTGCAGGTGGCATTTTAATAATGGTAACTTAAAAGTATAACGAAGGTGAGATTGTGACAATCACACTCTCCATTAAACAACATTTTGCTTTATTGCTATACAAAGAATCACCATTAAAAACTGGAAAAAAATGTAAGGTTGCAACATCTGACTCCATTGAAATAGCAATTAAGTTCACATTAGCTGCAATGGAATCAAGTTTTTTGTTTTGTTTATTGGATAGTAACTGTAGAATTGTTGCAGTTAAAGCATTTGAAAAAAATTTGTAGCCAGGGAAGCATATTGTGTGCATCAATGTATATGTATATATGAGGATATATGCTTATCTGCTGATGTCAGAAACCAATTTTAAAAAGCAAACAAAATTACATTAGGCCAATTGAAGTCACAGAAATGCATTTTTTTTAATCATATCACAGTTTTATGTCATTTCTGTAGTATAAATTTATAAAATATATGAGAACTGGTTACCTTAAGAGGTTTGGAAGAAACTGGCTGAACAGATAAAAGTCTTGAAATATGTTCCAGCTGTGTTCATGGCAAGCTTTAAACATCCCACTCATTGAAGTACTTTAAAGAACATACAGTGATATTTCTGAGTTACAATATGAAGACTGTAACTAATGAAATGCCTCTCAATAATCTGTCATGCTTGAATAGCATTTTGAAGAAAGAAGTTACTGTCATCCCACCTCGGATTAAGAAACTCAAATCTGAACTTTCATCCCACCTTTGATTAAGAAGTTCAAATCTGAACTACATGCCAAGATGTCACAATAATTTTTTTAGTAGGGATATTTGTTTTTAACATAAAAATGCAAACTGTTCATACAAATTAGTTTAATACATGAGGTATTATGTCAAAAAGATTTTTAAGAACTTATCCTCTATTAATTCAAAATCCAATTTTTAATAAAGTGCCTAAATTCTTATTTCCACAATTATAGTGGCTCCAAAGAATCCTTACAGTTGTACATATGTGCGTTTCCCATCTCAAACTTTCTAAACGTGTTTACATAAGACACCAGTCTGATCTATATGTATTTCTATAATTTCAAATATTGGTTTATCATGCAAAACTTGTTATTTAATATTACACTGACCTGTAATATGGAACACAACGCTAGTGGGTGTGCTTATTAAGATGTTTAAAAAAAGAAAAGAATTGCCCATGTGCACATTAGGTTTTCAAATGTGTTGACCACTAAAAAAGGACTCTATCAAAATCTATTCAGCATTAAATAGAAGACTGAAGATGAACATCTAAAAACAGTCTGACCCAATAGTATAAAATGATTAAATGTAGCTAAAGGGAATATATTGTTATGTGCTAACACCATGAGGGGCAAACTTGTTTGAAATAATCATTAATGACCATATGCTAAAGTGGTCACCAATAATTAATGCAAGTGGTTGTACAGCAATGTTGCTAACACAATAGTGAACAGTACAGCAACACTACAGTGAGTCTTGACTATTTCTAGTGGCTGATGTGTCTAAAATGTCTTGTCTTCTGACGCAAAAAGAAGCATGATCAAAATACTAGCTATGCAAAATAATGGTTGAAGGTAGTCCAGAAGGCATGGGATGCCTGCATATAAATTCAAGGAGTTTTAAATCCTAGGTTTCTTCCTTTAAATACGATTTGGTTGTTTTGTTTCCGACACATGGATTAGGAAATTTCAGACAGAAATCCCCATTAATCTCTGTGCTGACAATGCAGACATGCCAAGCAAAACCTTCTCTGCTGCTGTCATTACCACTCTGTTTTTGCTCTACTCAATTAGGTGACATCAGCAACAAATACAATAGCAACAGTTCTAAACATTTCAGTGTTAAGAAGAAAGTTCTTCTGCACTACTGTAAAAATCCTGTAAACCTACCTCAGTGTTTTCCCATACAAGTATGAAGGCTATAGCAACGTTCAATTAGTTGATGCTGAAAAGTTGTGAATCTGTTAAGATGGCAGTGCTGTTCTAATGCACGGCTAGTCAATAATTAAATTTATCACAAAAGAACTGCAGGAACCTTAAGCAACTCATGACAAAAACGGTTTTGCAATCTTACTACCAACTTTTAGAACTGTGGTTATTTTGCCTTTAACCAAAAAAAAATCCCTCCTCAGCCTCACAATAGCACCTCACTTTAAGCTGAATAGTCTGCAAACAATCTCCCTCTACAAGCAAAAATCGCTTTAAGAATCTGGCCAGTTTTTGCAGCAGCAGTGAAGGAATAATGTTTCCATACAAACCCCTATTGCTTCAGGTCTTTGGACTGGACTAAACAGCAACCTTTCTTGAATTCTATCTCTGATCTCTTTAATGCCATAATTTCTCTTAAAACCTAAAATGCCTTCAATATGAATAAGAGCAAAAAAGAAAAGGGAAAAAAAAGGAACCAGACAATAAGGCAATCTTTACAATGTTGAAAGATGTATTTGGCATTTAAAAAAAAAGGGGGGGGGGGGAGAAACCAAGTGCATACAATTTACAGCTAGAAGCATTTCTGGTTTGCCAAGTGCTCTCTAAAATAAGCAGCGCAAGTCACAGCCTACACTGAACAGTAACTGTCACCAAGGAAGCACAACAAATAGTTGCTATAACAACAAAAAAGAGCATTTATAAGTACATACCTTTTGTCTTCAAAAAATATAGAAACACAATGTATTCAAAAAAGAAATCAAAATTATACAGCCATGTTTTATGAAGTCTACATTTCCCTTGTCTTGGATATATATATATAATATATATATATATATATATATATAGATAGATATTTATAGTATTTATAGGTATATACAGTTCAAGCCGTTTTATGCTAAAGTTGACGTTGCAATGAAAAACTGGAAAAGTCATGAGTCTCTCTCTTTTTTCACTTTGACATCTCCTGCAAGAATGGTTGCAATCTCCCCTTGCATGAAGGCCCAAGGGACATTGGATCCCACTAGGGGGCACTTCTCCCCACTGGGACAATACACTTCACCATTAGCTCCTTGCTGTTTGATGCTCTGTCTAGAGCAAGGGAAGCAAAACTTATGAGACGGAACGGAGGGACACTGCACAAAGTGGGTGTCTTCCAATCGCTCGTGACACAGGGTGCAGCAGAGGGGGACACTTGCTGCCAGAGAAGAGTCTGGGAGGCTGACAGGGTGCACTGGTTCCATCCCTCCAGGATTTGCCCCTTGGCTCGGCACTTCCCTGGCCAGCCTTCTTTGGTTCATAGGAGATGGAGAAGGGGGGCTACTGCTATTCCTCCTGGTGGTGGAGTGAACCTGGTTGGCATCTTTGGAAGCATGGTTGCCCCCAGCGTTGTCTGCAACCAAAATGAGCGCAGCCATAGGGGACTGACCATTCTGAACTGCCTCTGGTGGTGTGGTCCGATTTGAATGAGGCGAAGCAGTTGGTGGTGGTGGGGACATGAAAGATGCAGCTGCCATCGGTATTTTCATCCCTTCTGATGAGGTGGGCAACCATGACTGTGCCTCGCCATTGATTTTTGGAGGTCCAACTTCACCTTCGGGTTCTGGAGAAGTCTTTCTCTTCCTCGCAGCCCGAGCCCCTAGAAAGAAACAGTGGGAGATGAGATCATGTTGCAGAGAGAATGATGTGTCCCATATCACCGTCTAGTCCGTTGAAGCAACTGGACCACAGCCAAATTATTCACTACATACAAATGGGAAAGACCAGCTTAAAACCAACAAGAGTTCATTTTATCTGGGTGTGTGAATCAGCTTCTGTAAGGTAAACCAACATGCTGGGCCACAGCTCATACTATTATGGTACACACTGCAGTCAAATGTAACTACATTGTGCCTCCCTCCTCCCACATTAGTGGCCATGAGCCAAAGAAACAAGTGCATGCTTGTAATTTTCCACTGGCTGGAAACATTCACAGTCATTGTGCACCCAATGCGTCATAATCCACTCAGAGAGAAGAGCCCTACATTTATCCATACACATCCAGTCTCTGGCTAACTTCCGCATGTTTGTTAATTTGCACACTGACTTCTAGCCTGGTGCAGGAGGAGGAAGGCAAAACGTTTCCCAGCCCCGCCTGCCCCAGAGCTCCCCTCGCAAGAGAAAGTGGCCAGGAGTAGGGAGGGGAAACCTCCCCGCGGCAGATATTGCTTCCGCGCGCGAAGTACGCTGCCACAGCCAGGCACAGGAGGCGGAAAAAGCGCCCCTGACCCGGTTTTTCAGGGAGGAAGGGCGAAATGGTTCTCCCTCCACAAGAACCCCCAACTGCCCGCGCCAAACGCCCGCTTTTCTCACCTGATTTGGCCGCAGCCCCGTTGCTGTCGTAGCCCAAGAGCCTCCCTCCCGCCATGCCGGGCTCCTTCTTGAACTTGCTCTCGAAGGGCGCCGCGTGGCCGCTGTGCTGCAAGGCCAGCAGGGTGTCCCGCACGGTCTTGGGCTTGCCCAGCCACTCTTGCTCCGAGCCCGCCGCTGACCCCCGGGCTTTGCTCTCCACGCCGAGTGGGTCCAGAGGGTCCGCCGAACCCCGCGCCGCTTGCGGCTGCCCCTTTTCCTTGCCCTCCTGGTCGCTGGCACCGCCGCCGCCCCCAGACGACGAGGAAGACACCGAGCCGGGCCGCTTGTGCCCGCCCCCTTCCCCGGGCTGCTGCTGGCTCTGCTGCGCCTGGGAGACCGAAACCTGCAGCGGGGTTGGCGGCGCTCCGGAGATGGCCGCTAAGGAGGCTGCTGCAGCCGCCGCCGCCCGGCTGCTGATGCTGATGGAGGCGGGCAGGGAGGCTCCGTTCATGAGGGGCACCAAAGTGGGAGCCACGGCGTGCGTCCGACGCGGGTTGGGACTCTGACGGTTCAGTTCGGGCGGCTCCTCGGGCTTGGAAAAACCGTTGGGGACGAGGATGCCGTTGACCTGCCTGTTCCCGCCGTACTCGGGTCCCAGGCGGGGAGGCGGCCGCTCGGAGGACGCCAGCGCCGCAGCCAGAGAGTAGCGCTCGTGGGGCTGCGGTGGGGCGCGGGATGCCGCCTCGGCCGTGGCCACCGCCGCCGAGTGCAGGTCTTTGGCGCTGAGCGGCGGAGGCTGTTGCTTGGCGTGCGGAGGTGGTGGAGCCCGGCCTTCCTGGAAGCTGTGCGCCCGCTTGAGCTGCCGAGCCGTGTCGATGACGAACTCCACACGGTCGGCCCCTTCGTAGTTGACGCAGCCCCTGCAGACGGGCTCCGTGAAATCCCAGATCATGGCCCAGGGCATGCGAGGTAGATCGCACAAGTAACAGGACTGCCTGCGGGAGGCAGCGGCCACCGCCACCGCCGCGGACGACATGGCCGAGTCCAGGGGCAGCGAGCGCCCCGCGCCTCGTCCCCTACCTCCTCTTCCCCACCGCTGCTCGGCTTGCCACCGGGAAGGCTCGGCGTGTTGCAACCGCTGCTGCAGCCTTGTGCCCTGAATGCCAGCTCCTTGGGCAAACGAGCGCGGCTCCGAGGCGAGGGAAGCGCCTCCGCTTTCAGCCAGGCTCTCCTATTTCCGGGACTCCGGGGACGTGGCGATATGCATCGCCCGAGCACGGCTCCCTCCGACCCCCCAGTACGACACGCCGCTCGCTCTGCCCGCACCGCGCTCTTCCTACTCCAGCACTGCCCGCCGGCTGCCGGCCGCCCAGACACTCACACTGGGCGGGGACTCCAGAAGCAGTCGCCGCCGCTTGGGCGCTCTGCTCCAGTGACTCGATTCTTCGACAGTGCCCAGGAGCGCCTGCGTGTTAGGCTCTCCCCTTCCTCCGCCTGCTGCTCATTGAACTCCTGCCAAGACAACAAGAGCTGCAAGAATAACCAGCTCTCTCTAGTCAGCACGCGGAGGGAGGGAGGGAGGAAACGGCAGCTCTTTCGTGTGTGAATGGATGCAAATAGAAGGACTGGGGTGCCTTTCGCTTCTGCTCTTTCCGGGCAAGAATGCTTTACTAGTAATGCGCGGGGAGTGTAGTTTTGCAATAAAAAATAATTAATACCCACCCTCTACACATAGCTTCTGCCCGTTGCAGAAGATCACCGCACCTTGTGCATGTGTCCTAATGTTGGATTCTGCAATGGCCGCGTTTTAAAATGTAGGTTACCCGAGGCATCGTTTCAATTTTCGATATTGGCAATGGGCGCATTCACCTTCGGCAAATTCTTTACACTTAAAACTGCCTCTTAAATTCAAGTCATTAACCGTCCTTGGAAATTTCCAACCCCGCTCCCCGCGCACTGCATCGATGGGGGGGGGAGCGTAATTATGGGTCAGGAAAGGATTTTGGATGATTATCGAGCCTTCAAGAACGCCGCCACCCCCACGATTGCCAGTAGTGGTTTTCACGAATTTGTAAATACAGTTAATACTCCCAAGCACGTTTCTTCAGGAATAAATATCTCTGGATATAATAGGCTGCCTAAAAAAGAGCAGGCGTAGGATTGTATTCTAAAAATTAAACTTTATTTCTGAGTAGAATTCGTTGGGTATATTGGCGGGGAATTATGGGAGTTGTGGGAATGGGAAAGTGTATTACAAGACCAAGTAACCAAAGGCAAGGATCCTAAATTCGGTCCTCGCTTAGAAGCCTACTTGGTTTGCCAAAAATTACATGTAACATCCATGTAAGATTTTCTTCCTGAAACCTGAAATTACATGTTAAAAGTACAGTACAGTAACACAGACTGCCGCATTAAAAAAAAAAACCTTAAGGCGCACAGCAGTATACAGTAACGAGAACACGGGGAGTCCGGGATACATGCGTGAAAAGCGCATTAGAAATTATCAAATTGATAGATGTGTATTGCCACCAAAGAAATAACCAAATCATTTAAATCTATTGTGCGTGAGCCTGCTCGATATACTAAATGCTGTCAAGCTTCTTCATTAACATGTTACTTTTGCAACGTCTTTTAAAGTCCTTTCAAGTCCAATATTGGGGCGGCCGTATTTCCCTTCCTCAGGCACCAGCACAGAGCTGGGCACATTCAGCACACCCACCCAGGTTCACAGCGCTCCTTTCCCACCCCACGCCTCCTCAAAAAAATAAAAACCACGCAGCTTCTCTCGGTACAAAATAGGGAGAGCCCATTGTCACTGAAGGAAAAGCGTAATCCTACTGTATATATAGATATAGATATAGATATCTAAGTGTCACGCTGCGTGCCTATGGGATCGTGCCGGGTAAACAAAATGGCAGCGTTTTCCTAAAATTCTGGCGTCTAGGTCATCATTCCCACAGTGCTGCCGCAGCTGCTGAGTTATGTAGGTTACAAAGGGAAACGAGGGAGGGAGGGCAAGAGAGCGCTCTGACGTCTGCATTTTGTTCAAGGGCTTTGGCCGCACTCTCCGTGCGCAGCCGCAGTCCAAGACGTGACTCTCCGCTATTGGCACTTGGAAGGCTTGTTAAGCGAATTGCACATTCCAGAGGCGGAGACCTCCTTATTGCTGCGCCGTCACGGCCCTACGCTCCGCCCCCTTTGCTGCTATTTCTGGGCGCCTCACGCTCCCTTCCTCCCAGGTGCAAAGCTCGCCCAATGTGGTAGCTGACGGGTGTAAAAGCTACGATGTGTACTCCCCTGCTCGCTCTCATCATTAATCTGTGCGGCTCCTTTTGGAGGTATACAGTGCTATCATTCATTCAGACCTGTTGGGGTTATAGGAGAACGAATGTAAATCCGAGTACTGTAGGGTAATTTGCTTGCACGTGTGGTTTCCTATAATACGATCCGGCGTTATTTTCTAGTCCTTGCTGACGCGCTTATATTTATCAAATTTTAAAACCGCCCATCTCCCTTACAGAGGGACCTTTCACGTTCCTTCTCTGAGTACAAACTCCGTTTCTGGCGCAGTCAAGTTTCCGATCGCCATTATTATTTTTTTTTTTTTAATGCAAACACGCTCGAGCCGATTTTTTTTTTTTACAACCTTTGAACTGGAATGAACTGGTTGTGAGTTGGAAGAACAGAGTGTAGATTACTATCTCCAACTAGATTGGCAAAGAGAAGGCAGGGAGGGAAATATGGTGCTGACATTGTCTAGTTTGTTGCTATTCGAAATGCGGTTGATTCGTTTGAACATTTTCCTCTTAATGAAGCGGAAAGGTCTGGTTTTGTTTAAAATCCACCCTCGACTTTATTGATCTTGCTTGGATCACATGAATAAACTTGTCCTCAAATTACATGGCTGTTTAATCTCATATTAACACGTTCAGTATTCCTTCCACGATCCTCCCGCGTGGGGATTTCCGCTGTCAAATGCCCTGCTTGTTACGCTTGCGCTTTTTAATGATGCCAGCTATTCCCGCTAGCATACAAAAAAACAGGGGGCTTGGTGCAGGCTTCTGTCTCACGAAATCTTGTGCGCCCCCTCCCAAAATGGTGCAGTGCCCCCACCCACCGTTTCTCACAGATCCAGCAAGTCACCACCCCTTTCTCAAACATCCCATCCTGGTTTAAAATGGAGGACTGCAATTGTTGATACATTCAGGAAAATCCTATTGTCCTTTCGGTGCAATGCAGCTTAATCGCTTCCTGCCTTCCCATGCCTCCGCGGTGAAGCCGCATCAGACATAAACAGTGCCCTTCCTTCACCCAGTCAACTCTCCCACGCAGCACAAAGCCAACCATCCTCTGCCCGCCATTTGCTTCCCCCCCTCTTACTCTGCAAACATTGTCCTCGTTAAATGGAAAGTCTTGATTTCTATGTGTCCGAACTGAAACCAGCTGATTCTTAATGACAATCGAGGTTTTTATTTTTATTTTTTAAAATTAAGATCGTTGTGTTTTGATTCTTCCTTCAAGCCCCAGAAAATTCATATTTCCCAGCTGCAGATCCCTCTCTGCGATTTTTTTTGGGGGGGAAGAAGCATCTACCACCGCCCCTTTTTGCCCTTCATTTTTGTCCGAGTTGGCAAGAGTTAACGTGTGTTGTTTTCTAATCCACAGCCGCCATGCCTTTTATGTTCTGTTCTATCGAATTCTTTGTCAGCAGCTCTCACGGAACTTCCAACGCCCCCATCCCAACCCCCACCGAAAGCTGTATACTTTCAGTAAACGGATCTTTGTTTTTGCCTTCCATCCACCGCTTTCTCCAAAAAAGAAGCTGGATCCCTTCCAAGCTGGCTGCAACAACTACTTGCCTACACTAAAAAAGAGGGAGGGAGGAGGGAGGGAAGGCGGGACGGGTTTCTAGGGTGAGGCAATGTGTCTGCAATTCACAGAGACAAGGCTGGAATTGTAATTGCTTCCATCATGTGATGGCCTATGAAAGAGGAAGTTTGGATGTTTTAGTCACGTAGTTCTTTACCCTCTCGCTTAGCCTCCAGGAAAGGAAGGGAAAATGCATATATTGCCTACATCAAGAGAGAGCCAAGAACCAGCGTATTTTAACAGAAAAGTATAACAGGTGTGAACTGCTTGCTAATAATAATATTTTTTAAGAAATAAACGGAAAAGAGGAAAAAATTACATGTCTCTCTTTATCAAGCGTTATGGTTTGTGTTTTTAATGATTCCTGTAGCTGTACTAGCTCTCAGAATATATATACAACCCAGGAGTGAAACTGAGGCTTTTTTACGTTTTTTTGCAGTTCTCATTTTATTAAAAAAAACCCAATTAAAATCTGGGAATTTAACCCATTCATGGTTTCTATTGTTACATAGTAATATTATTATATTTAGGAATAGTTATAGCTAGGGGACACCTAATGGTGATTGGCTGTAATACCTCTGTGAAAAAAGTACTTGCATAACTACTGAAAAAGACAAAATGAGAAAGTATTTCAGGTTATGCTTTGAATAGAATAATATTGATTTGATTATGGAGTATAAATGGTGTTCTGGAAGAATGGAACAGAATAAGGAAGTGATCAAGCTGAAATGGTTATGGTTATTTTTTTAGGAGGGGTTTAATACTCAACCCAGATTCTTTTTTTAGAATCACAATCCAGTCATAAAGATTACTGGAAAAATAGAAAATTCATACCTGCTGTCTTACATCAAAGACAGAGGCCTGTAGCACCTTAAAAGCTAAGAGATTTATTATGGCATAAGCTTTTGTGAAGGTCAATAAATGAGTATCATAGCGGAACATGCTCTATCATAAACTTATTTATTTCTAAACCTAATGAATTCAGTGGAACTTTTAAATAAATAAATAAATTGATAGTAATTTGTCCTGAGTTGAAAAGAAGGAAATATATCTGATAGATTGTTTATATAACACACACACCCCAAATATATATATTCAAATAAAAGCAGTGGTGAGATTCAATTTTTTTTACCACTGGTTCTGTGGGCATGGCTTGGTGGGCATGGCAGGGGAAGGATACTGCAAAATCCCAATTCCCTCCTGATCAGCTGGAGCTCAGGAGACAGAGACTAGATGGCGGGGCCAGTCAGGGGTGGTCAGTTCTCCTAAGTACTCAAAATGTCTGCTACCCGTTATCCAGAACTGGTCAGAACCTGCTGAATACCACCTCTGAATAAAAGTAAGGAGTAAACCAATCCCAGAACCCCAATCCTGGAGTTTCTGTAACAGAAACTTAATTAACTGGTTTCAAAAAGATTATAGGGATATGGCCATCTTTTTCTGTTTGGGATTACATAGACACAGAAGTCATGCTGGGGTGCATTTAGGCTTATGTACAAAGCTGAATTGGACCAGAACCAATTAAAGATATGCCCAATGAATATCTTGCTGGCCCTTTTGATTTTTGATTTTTCTCTCTCTTTTTCTTCCTTCTCCGGTAGCTACGATACTGAGACAGATTGCTTTTGCCACAGGCTGAGATTCATCACTTTCTAATAGCTTTGGAAATTAGGTGGAAAGCTGTATGAAAACAGGCCAAGAACTAAGATGAATAGGAGGTATATGTTGTCCACCTTTGGTGAAGAAGATGGGGCAATAGTTTTAATTCACATTCTTTGTGAACGTGGAATAGTATATAGGGTGAGCTATAGTACATATTATCTTGAAGGTTTTGATTAAAGTACTTCCTATCCCAAGTATTATGGGATTGATCCAAATCAGTCTTATACCTCTTTGAAGAAGAAAAGAACTGTTCTAGCTGTGCATTCTCTAGAACAGTAATGGTGAACCTTTTAGAAACTGAGTGGCCAAACTGTGTGCATGCATGCCCAAACTGAAATGTGTGTGTTCATGAACACACACATGTGCGGATATGCACTAACATGTGCCTGCACAGACATGCACAAAAATGAGCATGCATGGACATGCACAAACGTGCGCATGCATGGACATGCATACGTGCTGACATGCACAGACTTGCATGTGCACATATGTGGATATGCGCGCATGTGTAGCAGAGACCCAAAGACTAGCGGGAGATGGGGCATCCCAACGCAGGCAGCATGGCAAGAGGTAAGATCTTTTTATTTCTTTCGTTGTTTGTAGGGAAACAGAAGCTCACGAAAGAAACGTTACAGAGATCTGACCGGAGGCGACTGCGTGTGTGTCAGTGGAGAGGGCTCTGCGTGCCACCTCTGGCACCTGTGCCATAGGTTTGCCATCACGGTTCTAGAAGAACATGTAGGGAAGCCTAAAGTTAAAATAGCTTTTTTTCAAATTGAAAGGCTATAACAACTTAAGGAAACGGACTGTGGAAACAAGTTTGCGAAGTGATTTATCAAAACATCAGTGCTGATCTTGATCCAATTCTACTAAACTGCAAACTCTGAATCCCATTATTGTTTTTTGTTATCTAAGGATGGTAGAATTGTAGCAGTGACCTAATTCACTGCAGAAAAAATAGCCAATCCAAAGCTACATAGCAGCACTTAGTTGGTCCTTCCTGATTTTGAAAATACGAACAAGATCAGACCTAATTACTACATGGAGAGAAGACCACGAGGAAGCCTAGGCTAGTCTGGGGAGTTAAAAGGCTTCAATGCAAAAAGCATACAAACGAATTCCATTGGGACGGGATACTGTGTATGTGTGTGTGTGTGTGTGTGTGTGTCCATTTTTAAAATTTAGATCAATCAAGTATTGATCCATTGGTTGCACAAAGCTTCTAATTTTATAATCTCCTTCTCAGGATAACTGAGCCATCTGAAGTCACTGAAGTTGGCATGGTTTCCTACTTTTCATCCTCAAACGTCTTCCTCAGTTTCCTGACTGAAAAAAAAAATTCTTCAGGAAGCTTCCTTCTGAGGCACCGCAGGGAAAGTCAGGAGACTGCAGAACAGGGAGCAGGTATTGAATTTGAATTTATTTGGATTTATATACCGCACCTTTTCCATCGAGATGGACCCAGGGCGGTGCACAGGAAATTAAAACCAATAATAGTAGAAAATACAATAAATATAG
>JAPKID020000920.1:0-16081 GCA_026931265.2 Tropidonophis doriae | reverse complement strand
TATCTATCTATCTATCTATCTATCTATCTATCTATCTATCTATCTATCTATCTATCTATCTATCTATCTCTTTCTTTCTCTAATTAGAAATGGTAATATCCATGTTGCTACTCCTGTATTCTGTTGCAATTATTTTCAGATCCTCCCGGGAAACCTGAAGTTATCAGCGTAACTCGAAACTCAGTAACTTTGGTCTGGACAGAACCAAAATATGATGGCGGACACAAATTAATTGGCTACATAGTGGAGAAGCGTGACCTACCTTCCAAAACATGGATGAAAGCAAATCATGTCAATGTTCCTGAATGTGCATTTACAGTAACTGATCTTTATGAAGGCTCAAAATATGATTTCAGAATTAGAGCAAAGAATACTGCTGGAGCCATTAGCCCACCATCTGAGCCTACAGGAGCCATTACATGCAAGGATGAGTATGGTATGTTTTTCATAGATACATATATATCACATCTTATTCAATTAATATGTGTATATTATATATGTGTTCTCATCCTCATTTCCTGAACTTTTTTTTGTTACAGAGGCACCAACTATTGTTATTGATCCAACTATCAAGGATGGCCTAACTGTGAAAGCAGGAGACACCATTGCAATGTCTGCTATAAGTATTCGAGGCAAACCACTTCCAACTTCAGTCTGGTCAAAAGCAGGAAAAGACTTTAAACCTTCAGAGACTGTTCATATTGAGTCAATGCCAACTTCTTCTGCCCTTTCTATCAAGTATGCTGCCAGGAAAGATTCTGGTGAATATACAATCACTGCAACTAATCCTTTTGGAACTAAAGAAGAACATGTGCATGTGAAAGTCTTAGATGTACCAGGTCCCCCTGGACCAATTGAAGTCAGTAATGTCTCTGCTGAAAAAGCTACTCTCACATGGACACCTCCTACAGAAGATGGTGGATCCCCAATCAAGTCTTATGTGCTTGAAAAAAGAGAAACTAGCCGGTTGTTATGGACTCAGGTTGCTGAAGACATCCAGTCTTGCAGACATGTTGTTTCTAAACTTATTCAAGGAAATGAATACCTATTCCGTGTCTCAGCTGTGAACCAGTATGGAAGAGGAGAACCATCTCAGTCAGAGCCAGTTAAAATGGTGGACCGATATGGTAAGCAAAAGTGGCCAATAAGTTATATAATAAATTTACTGCAGTCTGTATTAAAATGTTCATATTTTTTCAACATCTTTTTTTTCTCTCCCTAGGCCCTCCTGGTCCTCCTGGAAAACCAGAAATATCAAATGTAACCAAAAATGCTGTGGCAGTGAGCTGGAAGAGGCCAATAGATGATGGTGGCAGTGAGATAACAGGTTACCATCTGGAAAGAAGAGAAAAGAAAGGTGTGAGGTGGATTAGAGTTTCAAAGAAACCGGTGTCAGATCTTAGATACAAAGTAACTGGACTACTAGAAGGAAATGAATACGAATTCCGTGTCAGCGCAGAAAACAGAGCAGGAATTGGACCACCAAGTGATATTTCTCAACCAGTGCTAACTAAAGATGCTGCATGTTAGTATAATTCTTGTACTTTAAAAAATTCTTCCATCCTCACTGCATTAATAGCATGATTGCCTTTAAAGTGCTTCTAATCTAAGCTTCTTCTTTTTCATTATTATAGATCCACCAGGACCTCCATCAAACCCACGAGTAACTGATACGACCAAAACAAGCGCTAGCCTAGCATGGGGGAAACCTCATTATGATGGCGGACTTGATATTATTGGCTACATTGTGGAGCACCAAAAAGAAGGAGAAGAAACATGGGTGAAAGATACCACAGGAACCGCTCTAAGAATCACAGAATTTGTGGTTGCTAATCTCCACCCAGGAGCCAAATACAATTTCAGAATAAGCGCTATCAATGCCGTTGGCGTGGGCGAACCAGCATTAATTCCAAATATTGAAATCAGAGAACGTGAAGTGGCTCCTGATTTTGAATTAGATGCTGAACTGAGAAAAACTCTTGTGGTCAGAGCTGGATTGAGCATTAGGGTATTTGTTCCGATTAAAGGACGCCCGACTCCTGAAATCACATGGACCAAAGATGACATCCCACTTAAAGCACGGGCCAATATTGAAAATACAGATTCATTCACTCTCCTCATTATCACAGAGTGTAATAGATATGATGCAGGAAAGTATCTGATGACCCTTGAAAATGCTGCTGGCAAAAAGACTGGCTTTGTAAATGTAAAAGTTTTGGATACACCAGGGCCACCAATAAATCTGAAGCCCAGAGACATATCTAAAGATAGCATTACTCTCCAATGGGATATGCCACTAATTGATGGAGGTTCACGTATAACAAATTATATAGTAGAAAAACGGGAATCAACACGGAAGTCATATTCAACTATCACAACCAAATGCTCCAAATGTTCCCTTAGGATTCCTGGTTTGGCTGAAGGCTGTGAATATTACTTCAGAGTATTTGCTGAAAATGAATTTGGAATTGGTGAACCTGCTGAAACTCCTGAACCTATAAGAGCAACAGAAGCACCATCCCCTCCAGACAGCCTTAATATTATGGATATCACAAGGAACTCAGTCAGCCTTGCTTGGCCAAAACCAGAACATGACGGTGGTAGCAAGATTACTGGCTACGTAATTGAAGCACAGAAAAAGGGTTCAACTCAGTGGACACACATTACTACAGTGAAAACATTAGAATGTGTAGTAAGGAATCTAACTGAAAATGAAGAATATACTTTCCAGGTTATGGCAGTTAACAGTGCTGGCAGAAGTGATCCAAGAGAAAGCAGGCCAGTTGTTGTTAAAGAACAAATGATGCTACCTGAATTTGATCTGCGTGGTATCTATCAGAAAACCATAATTGCCCGAGCTGGTGACAATATCAAAGTTGAGATTCCTGTTCTTGGCCGCCCCAGACCAACGATTACCTGGAAAAAGGAAGATCAATTGCTCAAACAAACACAAAGGATCAACTATGAAAATACGGCCACTGCGACCATTTTGAACATTAATGAATGCACGAGAAATGACAGAGGCAGATATCCAGTCTCTGCTAAAAATATTGTTGGTGAAGTTAGTGATGTTCTAACTGTTCACGTGCATGATGTTCCTGGACCACCCACTGGACCAATTAGATTTGAAGAAGTTTCATCTGATTTTGTCACCTTTTCATGGGAGCCTCCACTAAATGATGGAGGGGTTCCAATTAGCAACTATGTTGTAGAAATGCGTAAAACTGACAGTACCTCCTGGGCTGAGTTAGCAACCACTGTTATACGTACCACCTACAAAGCAGCTCACCTGACTACTGGAACTGAGTACCAATTCCGTGTTAAAGCTCAGAACAGATACGGCTCAGGTCCGGCTATCAGTTCAGAGAATGTAATTGCTAGCTATCCTTTTAAAGTTCCTGGACCTCCAGGCACTCCTCAAGTAATTGCAGTCACAAAAGATTCAATCAGCATTAGCTGGCATGAACCCCTTACAGACGGTGGAAGTCCAATTCTGGGATATCACATTGAAAGAAAAGAGCGGAATAGCATTCTTTGGCAGACTGTCAGCAAAGCCTTAATATCGGGCAACACCTTCAAATCAAGTGGGCTGATGGATGGCATTGCATATGAATTCAGAGTCATTGCAGAAAACCTGGCAGGTAAAAGTAAACCAAGCAAGCCATCTGAGCCAACCCTTGCTCTCGATCCTATTGATCCTCCTGGAAAGCCAATTCCTCTCAACATTACAAGACATGCAGTAGCACTAAAGTGGAAGAAACCTGAATACAATGGAGGCTTTAAGATAACTGGCTACACAGTTGAAAAACGAGATCTTCCAAATGGCCGATGGTTGAAAGCAAACTTTAGCAATATATTAGAAACTGAATTCACTGTGAGTGGACTTACTGAAGATGCTGCTTATGAATTCCGTGTCATTGCTAGAAATGCTGCCGGTGCCGTTAGCCAGCCATCTGAGCCATCGGATGCAATAACATGCAGAGATGAAATCGAGGCACCAAGAATAATGGTTGATGCCAAATACAAAGACACTCTAGTCATAAAAGCCGGTGAAATTTTCAAACTTGAAGCAGATGTTGCAGGCCGACCTCCACCAACTCTAACATGGACAAAACAAGACAAGGAACTTGAGGATACAGCAAAAATGGAAATTAAAATAGCAGATTTCTCTACAGTTCTTACCAATAAGGACTCCACAAGACGGGATGGTGGTGCATATACGCTTACAGCATCCAACCCAGGCGGCTTTGCGAAGCACATTTTCAATGTCAAGGTTCTAGACAGGCCTGGTCCCCCAGAGGCACCTTTGTTGGTGTCTGATGTTACCATAGACAAATGTGTCCTCTCATGGCTCCCACCTTTAGATGATGGAGGTGCCAGTATTGACCACTATGTTGTTGAAAAACGTGAAACCAGTAGATTGGCTTGGACATCTGTAGCCACAGAAGTTCCTGTAACCAAACTGAAGGTCACAAAGTTATTGAAAGGCAATGAATATGTGTTCCGAGTAATGGCTGTTAATAAATATGGAGTTGGTGAAGCTCTAGAATCAGAGCCTGTCCTAGCAGTGAATCCTTACGTAGTACCTGATCCTCCCAAGACACCTGAAGTTACAGCTATTACCAAAGATTCTATGGTTGTATGCTGGGGACATCCTGATTCGGATGGAGGAAGTCCTATAACCAATTACATTGTAGAACGGCGTGACAGAGCTGGATTGCGCTGGGTGAAATGTAATAAGCGGGTTGTGACAGATTTGCGTTACAAAGTTTCTGGACTCACAGAAGGCCATGAGTATGAATACCGAATAAAGGCTGAAAATGCTGCTGGTGTAAGTGAGCCAAGTCCTTGTAGCCCATTCTACAAAGCTTGTGACACTCTTTTCAAACCTGGTCCACCTGGTAATCCCCGTGTTTTAGATACAAGCAAGTCATCAATTACAATTGCTTGGAATAAACCCTTATATGATGGTGGCTCAGAAATTACTGGCTACATGGTTGAAACAGCATTACCTGATGAAGATGAATGGAAAATTGTAACACCACCAGCAGGACTAAAGGCCACATCTTTTACCATCACTAATCTAAAAGAAAACCAGGAGTATAAAATCAGAATTTTTGCCATGAATTCTGAAGGCATTGGTGAGCCTGCTCATGTCCCTGGGACACCAAAAGCTGAAGAACGAATGCTTCCCCCTGAGATTGAACTGGATGCAGAGCTGCGTAAAATTGTGACTCTTCGAGCTTGTTGTACTTTGAGACTTTTTGTTCCGATTAAAGGAAGACCAGCGCCTGAAGTAAAATGGTCAAGAGAACTTGGAGAATCTTTAGACAAAGCCACAATTGAATCCACAAGTTCTTACACTTTACTTACGGTGGGAAATGTGAATAGATTTGATAGTGGCAAATATATATTGACTATAGAAAACAGTTCAGGTAGCAAATCAGCATTTGTAATTGTAAGAGTCCTTGATACACCTGGTGCCCCACAGAATCTGAAAATAAAAGAGATCACCAAGTCATCTGTCACACTCACCTGGGAACCTCCCCTCATAGATGGTGGCTCTAAAATAAAGAATTATATTGTTGAAAAGCGCGAAGCAACAAGAAAGGCATATTCTACTGTTATAGCCAATTGCCACAAGACCACCTGGAAAGTGGACATGCTACAAGAAGGTTGCAGCTATTACTTCAGAGTTCTAGCTGAAAATGAATATGGAATAGGTCTTCCTGTTGAAACATCAGAATCAGTTAAAGTGTCTGAAAGGCCTCTACCTCCAGGAAAAATAACTTTATTAGATGTGACAAGGAACAGTGTGTCTTTGAGTTGGGAAAAACCCGAGCATGATGGAGGAAGCAGAATTTTGGGCTACATTGTAGAAATGCAAAGCAAAGGCAGTGACAAGTGGGCCACTTGTGCCACTGTTAAAGTTACTGAAGCTACCATAAAAGGATTGATCCAAGGGGAAGAATATTCCTTCCGTGTTTCAGCACAAAATGAAAAAGGAATCAGTGATCCTCGGCAACTCAGTGTACCTGTCATTGCAAAAGATCTTGTGATACCTCCAGCGTTTAAACTCTTGTTTACCACATTCAGTGTACTAGCAGGTGAAGACTTAAAGGTTGATGTTCCTTTTGTTGGTCGACCCAAACCAACTGTAACATGGCTTAAGGATAATGTGCCACTAAGGCAAACTACTAGAGTAAATGAAGAAAATACAGAAAACAACACAGTGCTAACAATAAAGGAAGCATGTAAAGAAGATGTCGGACAATATTTGGTAAAACTTACGAATACTGCAGGAGAAGCAACCGAAATTCTAAGTATTATTGTCCTCGATAAGCCAGGCCCGCCTACTGGACCGGTGAAGATGGATGAAATAACTGCAGATAGTATTACCATTTCTTGGGAGCCACCCAAATATGATGGCGGCAGTTCCATCAACAATTACATTGTAGAAAAACGTGATACTTCTACTACTGCTTGGCAGATTGTTTCGGCAACTGTTGCACGAACAACTCTAAAAGTGGGTAGATTAAAGACTGGAAGCGAATATCAATTCAGAATTGCTGCTGAAAATAGATATGGAAAGAGTACATATCTCACATCAGAGCCTGTGGTTGCCCAATATCCATACAAACTACCTGGCCCACCTGGAACCCCATACGTACCAGAAGTCTCCAGAGATACTATGATAGTACATTGGAATGAACCAGTCAGTGATGGTGGCAGCCGAATTATTGGCTATCATTTGGAGCGCAAAGAAAGAAACAGCATCCTATGGGTTAAGTTGAACAAAACAGCAATTCCTGACACTAAATTTAAAACAACTGGACTGGAAGAGGGACTTGAATATGAATTCAGAGTTTATGCAGAAAATATTGTTGGCATTGGAAAGGCAAGCAAATGTTCAGAATGTTACACAGCTCATGATCCTTGTGATCCTCCCGGCCGCCCAGAACCCATAATTGTCACAAGAAATTCTGTTACTCTTCAGTGGAAGAAACCAGAGTATGATGGTGGAAGCAAGATCACAGGCTACATTGTTGAAAAGAAAGAATTACCGGAAGGCCGCTGGATGAAAGCAAGTTTTACTAATGTCATTGAGACTCAATTTGCAGTAACTGGCCTGGTTGAGAATCAAAGGTATGAGTTCCGTGTGATTGCACGTAATGCAGCAGGTGTATTCAGTGAGCCCTCTGAAAGTTCTGGGGCTATTACAGTTAGAGATGAAGTAGAACCACCTCGCATCAGTATGGATCCCAAATTCAAAGAAACACTTACAGTGCATGCTACTGAATCATTTAAGATTGACGCTGATGTTTATGGCAAACCCCTGCCTTCTATTCAGTGGCTAAAAGGCGACAAGGAACTAACAAACACAGCACGTTTGGATATAAAAAGTACAGACTTTGCCACAAGCCTAAGTGTGAAGGAAGCTGTTCGTGTTGACAGTGGGCATTATATATTGTTGGTGAAGAATGTTGCAGGTGAAAAAACTGCTTCTGTTCATGTCAAAGTCCTTGACAGACCTGGGCCACCTGAAGGGCCTGTTGTTATAACAGGGACAACTGCTGAAAAATGTATGCTATCATGGAAGCCCCCACTGCAGGATGGAGGCAGTGACATTTCACATTATGTTGTTGAAAGAAGAGAAACAAGTCGCTTAGTTTGGACTTTAGTTGATGCCAACGTGCAAACTCTTAGTTGCAAAGTTACTAAGCTCTTGGAAGGCAATGAATATATCTTCCGTATCATGGCTGTCAATAAATACGGGGTTGGCGAACCTCTTGAATCTGATCCCGTACTTGCAAAAAATCCCTTTGTGGTACCACTTCCACCAAAGGCTCCAGAGGTTTCAGCTGTTACCAAGGATTCTATGATTGTTGTATGGGATAGACCAGTTTCTGATGGAGGTAGTGAAATTTTGGGTTATGTGCTAGAAAAGCGTGACAGAGAAGGCATTCGGTGGACAAGATGCAACAAGCGTTTGATCAGTGAACTTCGATACCGAGTCACAGGACTTCTGGAAAATCATGACTATGAATATAGAGTCTCCGCTGAAAATGCAGCTGGTCTCAGTGAGCCCAGTCCACCTTCTACCTACTATAAAGCTTGTGACCCTATATATAAACCAGGTCCACCAAATAACCCCAAAGCAATAGATGTTACAAGATCTTCAGTTTTCCTGTCTTGGGGTAAACCAATCTATGACGGTGGCTCTGAAATTCAAGGATATATTGTTGAAGCATGTGATGTAAGTGTTGGTGAGTGGGCTATTTGTACACCACCAACTGGAATTAAGAAAACAAATATGGAAGTCGAAAAATTGTTGGAAAAACATGAGTACAAATTCCGAATTTGTGCTGTTAATAAAGCAGGAGTAGGAGAGCATGCTGATGTTCCTGGAATCATCCTTGTTGAAGAAAAATTGGAAGCTCCAGATCTTGACCTTGACTTAGAATTGAGAAAAGTGATCAACATAAGAGCTGGTTGCTCATTAAGATTGTTTGTTCCTATCAGAGGCCGCCCAACACCTGAAGTAAAATGGAGTAAAGTAGATGGGGATATCAGAGAAGCAGCTATTATTGACAGTACCAGCAGCTTCACCTCACTTGTTCTTGATAACGTAAATAGATTTGACTCTGGAAAATATACTCTTACTTTAGAAAATAGTAGTGGAACAAAATCTGCCTTTGTCAGTGTAAGAGTCTTGGATACTCCAGGTCCTCCTGTTAACCTGAAAATCAAGGAAATTACCAAAGACTCTGTTACAATTTCATGGGAGCCTCCAGTGATAGATGGTGGAGCTAAAGTTAAAAATTATATTATTGAAAAGCGTGAAGCCACAAGAAAATCCTATGCAGCTGTTGTAACAAACTGCCATAAAACATCCTGGAAAATTGATCAGCTCCAAGAGGGTTGTTATTATTACTTCAGAGTTTCTGGAGAGAACGAATTTGGAATTGGCCTGCCTGCTGAAACAAGTGACCCAGTTAAGGTGGCTGAAGTTCCTCAACCTCCAGGAAAAATAACCGTGGTTGATGTTACAAGAAACAGTGTTTCATTGAGCTGGGCAAAGCCTGAACATGACGGTGGAAGTAAAATCTTACAGTACATTGTAGAAATGCAAGTGAAGGGTAGTGATAAATGGTCAGAGTGCACACGTGTTAAAGTTCTTGAAGCCGTTATTACTAATCTAACCCAAGGAGAAGATTATCTCTTCAGAGTGATGGCTGTAAATGAAAAGGGCAGGAGTGATCCACGATCGCTTGCAGTACCAGTAACCGCTAAAGATCTTGTTATTGGACCAGATGTCAGACCAGCATTCCACAGTTACAGTGTACAAGTAGGACATGATCTAAAGATCGAAGTACCAATAGTTGGTCGACCTAAGCCTACTGTTTCTTGGACCAAAGATGGCATTCCATTAAAACAGACAACCAGAATAAATGTAATTGAAGAAACAAATAAAGAGGACAATGGAATATATGAAATTGCAGTTGCTAATGTGGTTGGACAAAAATCTGCATCCATTGAAATTATAACACTCGATAAACCAGATCCTCCTAAAGGCCCAGTTAAATTTGAAGATATTAGTGCTGAAAGTGTCACAATATCATGGAATCCCCCAGTATATACAGGTGGTTGCCAGGTTACTAATTATGTTGTTCATAAGAGAGATACAACCACAACTTCATGGGAAGTAGTTTCAGCTACTGTTGCAAGAACTACTCTGAAGGTATCTAAGCTGAAAACAGGCTCAGAATATCAATTTAGAATATTTGCAGAAAATAGATACGGGCAGAGCTTTGCCCTGGAATCTGAACCAGTGATTGCTCAATATCCTTACAAAGAACCAGGCCCCCCTGGAACACCATTTGTGACAATAGCTACAAAAGACTCTATGATTGTGCAATGGCACGAACCCATTAATGACGGTGGAAGTAGAATTCTAGGTTACCATCTTGAACGAAAGGAAAGAAACAGCATTCTGTGGACAAAAGTAAACAAAACTATTATTCAAGATACACATTATAAAACATCTAATCTTGAAGAAAACATTGAATATGAATTTAGAGTTTCTGCAGAAAATATTGTCGGCGTAGGCAAAGCAAGCAAAGTTTCGGAATGCTATGTAGCACGCGACGCCTGTGACCCACCAGGTTGTCCTGAAGCTATTGTTGTCACAAGAAGTGCCATCACTCTGCAGTGGACCAAGCCAGAATATGATGGTGGCAGCAAAATAACAGGCTATGTAGTAGAAAAACGAGACTTACCTGATGGTCGTTGGATGAAAGCAAGCTTTACCAATATCACTGAAACTCAATTTACTGTGACAGGTCTTACTGAAGACCAACGATATGAATTTAGAGTAATTGCAAGGAATGCTGCTGGAGCAGTAAGCAAACCTTCTGACAGCACAGGACCTATCACAGCAAAAGATGAAGTTGAACTTCCAAGAATTTCCATGGATCCAAAATACAAAGATGCAATTGTTGTAAATGCCGGTGAAACTTTCAAACTTGAAGCTGACATACATGGAAAACCAATTCCTACTAGCATGTGGCTGAAAGGAGATAAAGTCCTTGAAGATACTGCTCGCTATGAAATAAGGAATACAGACTTCAAAGCTCTGATTACTGTGAAAGACGCTATACGTGTTGATGGTGGGCAGTTTATTTTGCAGGCAACCAATGTTGCGGGAACAAAATCAGTACCTGTAACAGTAAAAGTACTAGATAGGCCAGGGCCTCCAGAGAGTATTCAGATTTCTGGAGTTACTTCTGAAAAGTGTTCCATAGCATGGGCTCCACCAATCCATGATGGTGGTAGTGATATTTCCCATTACATTGTTGAGAAGAGAGAAACTAGCCGTCTTGCTTGGACAGTTGTTGCATCTGATGCTGTAGCCACAATGCTAAAGGTAACAAAACTCCTGGAAGGCAACGAGTATATATTCCGCATAATGGCAGTTAATAAATATGGAATTGGCGAGCCTTTAGAATCTGCACCTGTACTTATGAAAAACCCATTTGTTGTTCCTGGTCCACCAACATACCTTGAAGTTACCAATGTTACAAAGGATTCCATGACAGTCTCCTGGCATCGTCCAGCTAGCGATGGTGGCAGTGAAATCATTGGCTACATTGTAGAAAAAAGAGATAGAACAGGTATTAGATGGGTGAAATGTAATAAACGTCGAATTACAGATTTACGATTAAGAGTCACAGGACTAAATGAAGATCATGAATATGAATTTAGAGTATCTGCTGAAAACATAGCTGGAATTGGTGAACCAAGTCAAGTTACTCCATACTGGAAAGCATGTGATCCTATGTTCAAGCCTGGTCCACCCACTAATGCCCATGTTATTGATACAACCAAGAATTCAATTACAGCGGCATGGGGTAAACCTATTTATGATGGTGGCTGTGAAATCCTGGGATATATTGTCGAAATCTGCAAAGCTGATGAAGAAGAATGGGCAATGGTTACTCCACAGACTGGTCTGAGAGTTAATCGTTTCGAGATCAAAAAACTCATAGAACATCAAGAATACAAGTTAAGGGTCTGTGCTCTCAACAAAATTGGAGTAGGTGAGCCTGCAGCAATCCCTGGTACAATTAAACCAGAAGATAAGCTTGAAGCTCCTGAACTTGATATAGACTCAGAATTAAGGAAGGGAATTGTCGTCAGAGCTGGTAGCTCTGTCAGGATCAATATACCATTTAAAGGACGCCCTACCCCTGAAATCACATGGTCTCGGGAAGAAGGGGAATTTACAGATAAAGTTCAAATTGAAAAAGGACTAAATTACACACAGCTATCAATTGATTATTGTGATAGAAATGATGCTGGGAAGTATATACTTAAACTGGAGAATAGCAGTGGTTCGAAGTCTGCATTTGTTACAGTTAAAGTACTTGACACACCAGGACCACCACAAAACTTAGTCGTCAAAGAAATAAGGAAAGACTGTGCTGTATTGACATGGGAACCTCCGGCTAATGATGGTGGGGCAAAGATAAAGAACTATGTCATTGATAAACGTGAGTCAACCAGAAAAGCATATGCAAATGTGAGTGCCAAGTGCAACAAAACAAGCTTTAGAGTTGAAAACCTTACAGAAGGAAGCATTTATTATTTCAGAGTTATGGCTGAAAATGAATTTGGAATTGGTAGTCCAGCGGAAACTGCCGATGCCTCAAAAGCATCCGAGCCACCTCTACCCCCTGGAAAAGTGACACTCACTGATGTGACACAGAGAAGTGCATCATTTATGTGGGAGAAGCCTGAACACGATGGAGGTAGCAGAATTTTGGGCTACATTGTTGAAATGCAGCCAAAAGGATCTGATAAATGGGCTGTTGTTACCGAAACCAAAGTCTGCAATGCCGTTGTGTCTGGTTTAATTTCTGGACAAGAATATCATTTCCGTGTCATGGCATACAATGAAAAAGGCAAAAGTGATCCTAAGCCACTGGCAGTTCCTGTGATTGCCAAAGATCAGACAATTCTGCCCAGTTTCAAATTGATGTTCAACACATATACTGTACAAGCTGGAGAAGATCTTAAAGTAGAAATCCCCTTTATAGCTCGACCAAAGCCTACTATCACTTGGGAGAAAGATGCCCAGCCTCTGAAACAGACAACCAGATTACACGTTGAAGATACAGCAACTTCGACTACATTGTTTATTAAAGAAAGCAACAAGGATGATTTTGGAAAATATACTGTCACAGCAACTAACACCGCAGGCACAGCAACAGAGCACCTTAGTATCATTGTGCTAGAAAAGCCTGGCCCACCCCAAGGTCCTGTCCGTTTTGATGAAGTTAGTTCAAACTTTGTAGTCCTCTCATGGGAACCACCAGCATATACAGGTGGCTGTCAGATATCTAACTACATTGTCGAGAAACGTGACACTACAACCACTGTTTGGCAAATGGTGTCAGCAATGGTCGCAAGGACAACTATTAAAGTATTAAAACTTAAAACAGGAACTGAATACCAGTTTAGAATTAGTGCTGAAAATAGATATGGAAAGAGTGCTGCGTTAGATTCTAAGCCAGTTCTTGTACAATATCCATACAAAGTACCAGGGCCACCAGGTACCCCCTATGTCACTACAGCCACCAAAGACCTCATGATTGTGCAATGGCATGAACCAGTTAACGATGGAGGAAGCAAGGTTCTTGGATATCATTTAGAACGTAAAGATAAAAACAGCATCCTTTGGACAAAGATACATAAGACCCTCATCCACGACACAAAATATAAAACAGAAGGTCTTGAAGAAGGTCTTGAATACGAATTCAGAGTTTCTGCTGAAAATATTGTTGGAGTAGGCAAGGTTAGCAAATGTTCTGAACTGTATGTTGCTCGGGATGCTTGTGATCCACCAGGCCGTCCAGATGCCATTGTTATCACTAGAAATTACGTGACACTAAAATGGAAAAAACCTGAATATGATGGTGGTAGCAGAATAACCGGATACACTGTGGAAAAGAAAGAACTACCTGATGGTCGTTGGATGAAGGCCAGTTTTACAAATGTAATAGAAACTGAGTTTACAGTAAGTGGCCTTGTAGAAGACCAAAGATATGAATTCAGAGTAATTGCAAGAAATGCAGCTGGCAGCTTAAGTGAGCCCTCTGAAAGCACAGGACCAATTATTGCTAGAGATGCAATAGAAGCACCGAGAGCTTCAATGGATCCTAAGTACAAAGATCTCATTGTTGTTCGTGCAGGAGAAACATTTGCTCTTGAGGCTGACATCCATGGAAAACCTATTCCTGATGTTAAGTGGTCAAAAGATGGAAAAGAATTTGAAGAAGCAACTGCGAGAATGGAAATTAAGACTACAATTGAAAGAACAACTCTCACAGTCAAAGATTGTGTCAGATTAGATGGAGGCCATTACACACTTACACTGACTAATGTTGGTGGCACAAAATCAATACCAATCACTGTAAAAGTGCTTGACAGACCTGGACCCCCAGAAGGCCCTTTGAAAGTTACAGGTGTGACAGCAGAAAAATGTTACCTTGCATGGGGACCACCTTTACAAGATGGAGGTGCTAGCATTTCACATTACATTATAGAAAAGAGAGAGACAAGCCGGCTTTCATGGACACAAGTATCATCTGATGTTCAAGCTCTGAATCACAAAGTAACCAAACTTCTTTCAGGCAACGAATACATTTTCCGTGTAATGGCTGTTAATAAATATGGAATTGGAGACCCTCTAGAATCCGAACCTGTGTTGGCATGCAATCCATATAAGCCTCCAGGTCCTCCTTCAACACCCGAAGCTTCTGCAATCACGAAAGATTCTATGATTGTAACTTGGTGCCGCCCAACTGACAATGGTGGAGCTGAAATTGAAGGTTACATACTAGAAAAGCGAGACAAAGATGGCATTAGGTGGACCAAGTGCAATAAAAAGAGACTGACAGACTTAAGATTGAGAGTAACTGGACTGACGGATGGTCATTTCTATGAATTTAGAGCTTCTGCCGAAAACGCTGCTGGTGTTGGTGAGCCCAGTGAACCATCAATTTTCTATCGTGCTTGTGAGGCAATTTATCCACCAGGCCCACCAAACAATCCAAAGGTAACAGATACCTCCAGATCATCTGTGTCCCTTGCATGGGGCAAACCTACTTATGATGGTGGTGCTCCTGTTAAAGGATATATTGTAGAATTTAAGGAAGCTACTGCTGATGAATGGACAACTTGTACACCCCCATCAGGTTTACAAGGAAGACAATTCACAGTAACAAAACTTAAAGAAAATAGTGAGTATAACTTCCGTATCTGTGCTATGAATTCTGAAGGAGTTGGGGAACCAGCCACTATCCCTGGTAGTGTTGTTGCGGCTGAAAAAATGGAACCTCCTGAAATAGAACTTGATGCAGATCTCAGAAAAGTTGTCACGGTGCGTGCTAGTGGCACATTACGCTTGTTTGTCACAATTAAAGGAAGGCCAGAGCCAGAAGTGAAATGGGAAAAAGCAGAAGGCACCATGAGTGACAGAGCTCAGATTGAAGTAACCAGTTCTTATACAATGTTAGTAATTGACAATGTAAACAGATTTGACAGTGGAAAATATAACCTGACTTTGGAAAACAACAGTGGCAAGAAATCAGCATTTGTTAATGTGAGAGTACTTGATACACCAAGTGCACCTGTAAATCTGACTGTCAGAGAAGTAAAGAAAGATTTAGTGACATTAGCTTGGGAGCCTCCTCTTATTGATGGCGGAGCTAAAATCACAAACTACATAATTGAAAAACGTGAAACAACAAGAAAAGCGTATGCCACTATCACAAGTAATTGCAACAAAAATGTCTTCAGAATCGAACAGCTACAGGAAGGATGCAGCTACTACTTCCGGGTCTTAGCTGCAAATGAATATGGAGTTGGTTTGCCAGCAGAAACATCTGAGCCAGTTAAGGTTTCTGAACCACCCTATCCACCTGGAAAAGTAACTCTTGTTGATGTTACTCGTCACAGTGCTACTATTAAATGGGAGAAACCAGAGAGTGATGGTGGCAGTAAAATAACTGGCTATGTAGTAGAAATGCAAACTAAAGGGAGTGAAAAATGGAGCACTTGTACCCAAGTTAAAACATTAGAGGCAACAATATCTGGATTAAGTATGGGAGAAGAATATACTTTCCGTGTCTGTGCTATAAATGAAAAAGGGAAGAGTGATCCACGACAACTTGGAGTTCCAGTAGTTGCAAAGGACATTGAAATCCAGCCTTCTGTTGAGCTCCTTTTCAATACATTTAGTGTTAAAGCTGGTGAAGATCTTAAGATTGATGTACCCATTAGAGGAAGACCAGTACCATCTGCCAGCTGGAAAAAGGATGGCATGCCTTTAAGAGAGACAACGAGAGTGAATGTCCACACTTCAAAAACATCCACATCGCTCGTCATCAAAGAAGCTTCTAGAGAAGATGTAGGAAAATATGAATTAAATGTCACAAGCAGTGCTGGCTCTACAACAGCTTTAATCCATGTAATTGTTCTTGATAGACCAGGACCTCCAACCTCATTACATATTGAT